>CAOKZL010004569.1:0-23978 GCA_948472985.1 Iguana delicatissima | reverse complement strand
TGGGATTTCTTTTCTTTTAAAATAAGTGTTTGATATATATGCAGCTGCATAAATGAGCAAGGAACTGAAATGGCCTAGGGAACAGAAAAGGAGATAAGACTTTTCAACATGCTATAATGCTGCCTATTCTTCCTTAAATGGAGGGAAGAGAGAGAGAAGCAAGGTACTCATCTTTTGCTTCCTTTGGCACAGCTCTTCAGACATTTTCCCCATGGCTCTAGTTCCAAACTAACAAAAATAGCTGCCACTCCATGAATTTTGAGATAAAGTGACTCATGCTGGGACAAGAAATTCCTGGGAAATCTTGCCTGGCAAACTTAACGCATGTGTCTCTTTCTCTTTCTCACTCAGTCTTTCTCCCATAAGCAAGATTAGGGGGATGGCTCTTCTGTATGTCTGCCTCTTCCTCTCATGTCCCTGTCTCGATGAAGCAACATGTGCATATCTATGAGTTTTCTTTTAATCTCTGGGTGCATTTTTACATTTCCTTGTTTCCCTTTCTCTGCTGTTAAAAAGGAAATGAAAAGAAGGGACTGGTATTTTGAACTATCGGTATTTTCTTTTTAGCCAACAATCCTGTATATTGAAATTAGATAGAGAGGGACTAGAAAAGGATCTCACAGTGAACTGTACATATTGTACTGTATCTCCAGCATCCAAAAAGAAGAAAGGCAATATATTGGGTATTTAAATAATTAAATAATGTTTGGATGCACCCACACACAAATGTGTTTGGGCTCACAGAACTGGTTTAATAGAAGAATCAGAAAAACCACACATACAGACATCTACTATAATGTACTATCCACTTTTAAAAATAATGGCAAATACACAGCAGAATAGATCCACAAAACTGAATTCTGACACTTGACAGGTCACTTCTTGGGAGATATCATATTCATTTTGGATACAGTGAGCAGTAAATGGACTGTGTCTTGAAGATTCTCAGACCAAATGACTGAAAAAGATGTCCAACTCTGTTTATATAAGCTTCACAGCTTGGGTGCATGCAAATTAGGTCTGCAGTCCACAATCAGTTTACTCTGAAGTTCTAGCTCTGGATTCAATTCGAGAAGTTAATAGGATTCAGCTGTTCTGTTCTGTTCTATTCTATTGATTTGTACTCAGATGTAACTCTCATTAAAGTCAATGGGGGTTACTCCCATTGTATAAAGTTGCAGCTGCAGGCAAGTTAACTAATTCTAAGCTGCTAAATGGCTCAGATTTAAGATCTACCAAGAAGACTTTGCAAGATGCTATGAGCTACCTGGCAGCTTATGATTCCTCAAATTAATTGGGACCATACCAGCCACCTGAACAGGAAAGATAGAATAAGTAGCAAAAACTTATCTAGGGCTTGGTAGTCTAAAGAATCCGGGGTATTTTCCTTTACACATACATTGAGGAATACGATACAAATTAATGCAAGTGTTAAAACTGAAATACTAATTTATCTTTCATTATAGGTCATGATATTCATACATTTTCTTTTTTATAATCATTTTATTAAAAATTCACAAATAAAACAATTAATTGTCGTTATTTCTGCTGAATTTTTTATATTCCAATCTGATCTGGATTTCATTTTCAATATCTCATATCCTAGCTTTATCATTGTACTGCATTTTACAGCTACATCAAATGTTAAAACTTGTATTACATTCATCATTTACCAGCTTCATGATAACAACCGCAATCATCTCAATCTTTTAAACACATAGTACCATGAATTACAGACTTCTATCACAAGTCATCCAGCAACTACCCACAATTTGCCATTCTTTCTGAATTTCGTCATCTATTTCCCTTTTAGTCTTTGAGAGACCATATCAGCAGTTTTATTTTCAATAGAAGTTCCCCACTATTGTTCTATTGTAGGTATTTGCTGTGATTTCCATACCCTTGCATATTCAATGCGTGCTGAAGTTATCATATATAATAATATTCTCCAATATTTCTTGATATTAGTTCCATCAACTATATCTGTCATATTCAACAAGTACATTTCAGGCATCATAGCAAACTGTATTCAGTATTTCACAAATTTTATTGTGTATTCCAGTAGTATTTCTTGACCTTTAAATGTCCACCACATGTGGTACATGGTCCCCACTTCTTTCTACATTTCCAACATAGTCCAGTACCTATGTTATAAATCTTTTTTAGTTTATCTAGAGTTAGATACCATCTATATAACACCTTATAAAGTTTCTTTTTTTGGGGCCACCGTAAATTTATTTGTTTTTTCCCAACTCTTTTCCCAGAAATCTAACTGGATTGTATGTCCAATATTCTGTGCCCATGTGATCATAGCCTCTTTAACTGTTTCTTCATGCTTCTCCTGCTGCAAAAGTTCTTGGCTAATATGAGCTAATAGATGAAGAGGGTTTTCAAACAGCCATTTAGTCACTCTAGTTTTTTCCTTTCTTTCTATACCGTATGTCTTTACATCCATCTGAAACCTTTCAGTTAATTGCCTATAAGGAAACCAATTTAAAACTGTTCCTTCTTGCTCTAATTTTCCTCTTGTGCTAATCTGAAGATTATTTACTCTACTTCTCAATTATGTCATCATATTGAAGCCATTTCTCAGATTCAGTCCATCTACCAAAGAAAGCCTCTTGGGGGGAGACCCAGGTGGGCAGCTGCCAAATTTTTTTACCTTATTTTTGTCCCAAATTTTCAAAACGATTTCGTGATGAAATATTTGTGAAATCTTTGTTATTTTTACTTTGCTAAAAAATTTTGCATGCCAACCCATCCTTAGATCTGCTCCCTCAAGTGCCAACATTCTCATTTTAGATCTATCCAATCTTTTACCCATGTAAAAGCCGCTGACTTGTAATATATCTGAAAGTCGGGAGCCCCAAACCTCCTCAAATTTTCTGATCTGTCATGATGTTCCATTTAATCCTAGGCTTTTTCCCTTGCCATATAAATCTGGTTAAGTCTCTCTTCCGTTGTAGGAAAGGTTTCATATTCATTATTACAGGAAGATTTTGAAAGAAAAATTTCATTTTTAGTAAAACATTCATTTTTATTGCCGCAATCCTCCTCATCATTGTCAGACGCATTGAAGTCCAGCTTTCCAAGTCTTTTGTTATTTCTTTCCACTTTTTCTCATAGTTATTATGGTATAGCTCATTGTTTCTTTTAGCTATCCAGATACCAAGATTTTTTACCTTTAGACCTCTTTTAAAACCCTGTCTTTTGTATTTTTCCATCTTTTTTTAGTCGTTTTTTTTGTTTTTCCTTGTTCACTTTGAATCCCAAGTACTCTCCATATTCTAGAAAAGTTTTAAGTAATTTTTCAATGCTTCTTTGTGGATCATCCAAAAAAACAACTAAATCATCAGCAAAGGCCTTTAATTTGTACTGGTTTTTTTGACTTAACACCTTTAATCTCTTTGTCATCTCTTATAGCATTATTTAGTATTTCCAGTGTCATAATAAACAACAGGGGAGACAATGGATAGCCTTGTCTAGTCCACCTCTTCAATTCTATCACATTTGTTCTTTCACCATTTACTACCAATCTAGCTTGCTGTTGTTTATATATTACTTCAATCCATAAGATACATTTCTCCCCACCCAAACATCTGTTTACAGGCCATTATCATAAATGCCCAAATGAATCATACAAATGCCTTCTCAGCATCCAGAAATATCATAGTCATTTTTCTTTCATTGTGCTTTTCATAGTACTCAATTGTATCTAAAACCGTTCTGATATTATTTCTCTGCGATCTTTTAGGTAGAAAACCGTTCTGATCTTTTTAAAACATCAGACAGCATTTTTTTTTAATCGGACAGCAAGGATTGAAGCAAATATCTTATAATCAACGTTCAGAAGCGATATTGGCCTGTAATTTTTTACATCTGTCAAGTCTCTGCCTTCTTTTGGAATCAGTACTACATTAGCTTCTTTCCAAGTGTCTGGTATCCCTTCTTTAAATATTTCATTTATTGTATTTGTAATGGACAAATATCATGTTCCAAAATCTTAAGACAGCAGTAAATCCGTCAGGTCCTGGAGCTTTGTCGTTCTTCAGATCTCTAATAGCTTCAACCACTTCCATCACTGAAATAGGCCTGTTCATTTCGCCCTTTTCTTTTCAGTAAGTCGCATTTTTTCATTTTCTCCAAATATTCTTCAATTCTTTGTTGATTTATTAACTTTCAGTCTTACCTATCAGCCTCAAGTAGTTTTTTAAAAAAGCTTGTTTTACGTCCTCTTGCTTGAATTTTTTTCTTTTCCCATCACAATCTCCGGAATGATTTTTTGGCCTTCCTTTTATGGAAAAAAGGGGCCCAGAAACTTTCAAGGTTTGTTTGCTTTTTAAAAGAAGCTATATTTTGCTCTTCTTATCTGTTGCTCTATTTCATCTGCATTTAATTGACTTAATTCAGCTTGATGAGCTTCATCTGTAATCTAATCCATTGATCAGCCGGGTTTTGCCTCATAAGTTTCTCAGTCTCTTTCTTTTTTCCAAAATTTGGTTCTCTGCTTTTCTCTTTTCTTTTCAAATTTCTCGGACCATCTGATAAAGTTTCCCCGCATAACGGCTTTGCTTGCATTCCATATGGTTTTCATCGATAGCTCAGCTGTCATATTTTCATTGAAATAGTTTATTATTTCTTTTAGCTTTCTCTATGTATTTCTCCTTATTCCAGATCTCATCATCCATTCTCCATGTTCTTTCTGTATCCATCATCTTCATCTTAATTTGTATCGGTTTATGATCTGAGCGATTTCGGAAGAATATCCAATTCTGTAATCTTCATCACAATTGTTTAGGTACCAACTCATATCAATTCTTGACATAGATTTGTGACGGTCTGAGAGAAAGTGTACCCATCCAATTGCCCTTTTTTATATCTCCAGGTTCTATAAATTAAGATTGTCCATCAAATAAAAAAAACTCTTTGGAAGTTTACCATTATTTCGGGGGATCATTTTCTGCATATTCAATTTGTGGTTTAAATACCCCATTAAAATCCCCCCAAAAAAATATTCACATTTCCCGTTTCATTTAGATATTTCAATAACTGGTCCTGAATTTTGGGGAAGAATTCCCCTTTGGTCCCATTCGGTGCGATATTCCAAATATCAAAAATTTGTCCTGTTTAAAAGTAACTTCAACTCCTATGTATCGTCCGTTGTTGTCTTGAAAAAACTGATGCGCCACAAATTTTGAATTCACATATAATAAAACTCCTTTTTTCTTTTTGTAGTCACGGTTGCAAAACAACTTTCAAGTTTCATTTCTTACATATTTCAAATCTTGGGTTTTAATTCACTTTTTGAAATATTATATCCAACTTCTGTTTCTCTAAATGGTGAAAAATTTGTCTTCTTTTATATTTAGAGTTAAACCCCTTAATGTTCCATGAATATATCTTCAAATCCATTTTTTTGTTTATATTACTATCGTTTTATTACTATTATCTTATCTTAAAAATCAGCTTAATCCTTCTGTTCAGCTCCGTCTAATTCGCCTTCTTTTTGTCCCACAATTTGTGCTGTAGCTCCAGCCTCTTGAGACAGTATCTGTTCATCTCCGAACTCAGCGTCCCTTCCTGGAGTTGAATTTTCCCTTCCAAGGCTTGTTGCTCCTTTCTGTTTTCCCTATCCTCAGGGATGCTTTTTTGACAGCTTTTTTAATCTTTCCATCATCTCTTTTGCTTTATGTACTGTATTAACCCATTTCCCCCGTTTATATGTAAATGACAAACCCTCAATTTTTTCCCCCTCGATAACTGGTTTACACCTCACCAAAAGGTTTGCCAAAGGTTTATATTCTTGTATCTTCTTTAGAATTTGAAAGGGAATATCTTTAAAAATTCCAAATTTTTATCTTGAATTTTAGGAGGCTGTCATAGCTTCGTTGCAGTACTTTATCTCTTATCATTGTCCTTGTGAAAATTATAATAATATCTCTTGGTAATTTCCTCTCTCTCGCCACTGGGAAAAGGCTCTAAAGATTCTATCACTGGCTCTCCATCTTCTCCTCCTCAAAGTAAAAAATTCTGCCAAAGCTGGTATTGTTGTCTCAATCAAATTTTCCGCAGAGGACTCTAGTACGCCTCTTAAATGCAAAAATCTTTCTCGATACCGCAACTCCTGTAGCGTAATTTGAGCTTCATCATCTTGTTGTCCTCCTTCACCTCTGTCATATCCCTTTTCACTTGTTTGACTTGTTGTTTTATCTCTTTAGTATCAGTTTTTAACTTTGTCACATCTGTTGTTATGTTTTCCAACTTCTTGGCCAGTTTGTCTATTTCTTGTTTTATGTCAGCTCTCATCTCCTTTCTTGTTTCTTTTATATCACGTCGATATCTTCTTTCATGCTTTTAATTTTTCCCTCATTTGTAACATGAAATCTTATACTTTGACGTATATCAACTGATGTCCTCCTAGATGCCTGAGAGGTTGTTGTTGTCACTGTATTGTTGCTGCAGCAGCTGCCACTCTCTTTCTTGTTCTTATCCATATTACACTCCTTTTGAAGTTTCCAATATTAGTGCATTAATGAGGACTGCTCCAAAACTTAAACTTAAACTTAAACTCCACAATTATTATATTATTATTTTGTTATTAAACTTTGCAATATTAATTTTCCAAAATATAAAATAAATTCAATCTCAAACTACATTTCATTATATACAAAGCTTTCAAGGTATTAAATGAATATATATTTTATATGAACTGTTTTATATATTTTATTAACTATTTAAAACTCTAATACTTAGTTTCAATAAAAACCAATTAAATGTTTAAAAACTACGAAATCTATAAAAGCCAAATACTATTATATTCAGTCCATTTCACATTCATATATTCATACAATCAAGTTAGGCCATGTCTAGGCCAAACCCATTTCCCCCACCCAACCAAAGTTAAACTTCTTGTTCTAGCACTTTTGCAAACCTCGTAAAAAAATCCCAAGCCGCTCCACTGCGTTGGGGTAAAAATTCCGCCTTGTGTCCTTTCAGCTCGCCACAACAAAATTCTCCAAGAGTATTTTTTTTCCCCATTCAGTTCTCACAATCCAAAGATAATAAAACTAAAAAAACAATAAATTAAAAAATTACAAATTCATAAAAAAGTTCAGTTCAAACACCATGAACCCACTCGCAGTCCATAAAAAAAAAAAAAAAACAAAAACAAAAAAAATCCACAAAACAACTGGATGTTCCCGTCTCTTTTCTTCAAAAAAAAAAAGAAAGGAGATGCCTTATAGTCCAATATATACCCCGAATAGTCCAGGTCCAAGCTTAATTCCACAAGAAACAATGGAGTTCTACTATCAGGAAACAATCAGAAACCATCAGTAACTCTTAATCAAATTTCGTAATTTAATAGGTTTCCAGTCTGGTCTCATACGAAAAACGCAACCACCTCAGATGATCAAGTAATCCTCCAGATATTTTACAGTTTTACAGTTCAAAAATCCACAACGCCTCTAACACTTTTTTCCCAGGGAGAAATAAAAAAACCCTGAAAAATCTGAAAAATAAAAAAAAAAAAAAACTGCTCCAGCTAACTGCTCCAGCTGGCTGTAATTGTCTGTGTTAAAATAGAAGTCATAAAAAGGCCATAAAAAGCCATAAAAGGTTAGAAGTAATCTGTCACCTCGTACTTACTGTCAGCCAGGTGTCTTATTGTTACATCTCTGTTGTTGTTACTAGTCCAGTATTTTGTTGCAGTTTGAAAATGAAAAGAAATCCAAAATCAGGTTGCTTACTAGTACTGTTAGTGAGTCTTCTTTTTTAAAAGTTGGCGATGCCACTTGGCTGTTTGCGGTGTCCCTGTTGGATTTGTGGCTCTTTGGCCCCCCTGACGTTTCCCCCTCCCCCTTTTCAGAAGGAGCTTGATGTAGATAGGAGCCCCCTTCGAGCCTCTTCCGCACCCCCTTTTGCCGAGGTGTGTGCTAGTCGCTTAATAGATGTAACAAAACGGCTGGATTCCCAAACCCGGGGAAACACGGGGAAGCAGAGCTTCACTCCCTGCTGCCGCTCACACGCGCCATGCAACCAGCATGATATTCATACATTTTCAAATGTATGGAAACAAACACTCCATAGGTCTGTGCAACTCTACATTTTGCCTCTCTCACATTATCAGATTTCAAGACTACCCATTGATTGGCAGTAGGTTTAGGGAGGAGAGGGAAATTCACTGCTTAACAGCTGCAGTCCATTGTTTAATCAATGGTTACAAGGCCAGCCAAATGAGACTTCCAACAAAATTTTGCAGCACAAAGCGCTTCTGTACAGTATTGCAGCCAGACATACCATTCCATTCCATGTACACATACCCTTTTTCTTTCTCCCCAAAATAAACCCCAGAATTCTATGGGGGGGAGCATGCTCAATCCTGAGTTATTTTGAGGAACTGGGCTGACCCTTTGTACATATTTTTCTTTTACAGATTTTTCTTCAACTGCAAGCTTTGGATGCCCTCCAAACATACCAGCAGCTCTTCCTTGTTGCTCAGTAGCCCTGTTTTGGCTATGCAAACATTGTTAAGTCAGCACTTGAGTTTGTTATTTATTGTTGCCATGATAGCTAAGAGGAACTTACAATGGTAGTACATTTCTGAATATTAGACTAACAACTGAGGAAAGCTGCAAGCTCTCATAATCTGTTTGACAGCTAAAGGTGGTCAGAGCGCTAGACTGGAACTTGAGACATCCACTGTCCCATGAAACTCATTAGATGACTTTGTGTGTGTCACTCTTTCTCTGCTTGAACTACCTCACAAGATTGTTGTGAGGATAAAAATGCAGGACGGAAAAAAATTAGGTGTACCTCCTTGAACTCACTGGAGGAAAAATTGTGCAGTGCCCCCTCCACTTTCACAAGGGTTCAGGACTCAAAATTCTTCCAAAAGTGGAAGAACCATAACTTCCCCTATCCTCCCCCTCCCATTCCCTTCCAGGGCTCTCTCCCCATTCTCCTCACTCATATTCTCCACTCCAGGGCAAAATGCATGGGAATAGGAGAGGAGAACTCCAGAGAGGAAAAGGAAGACTCTTATGAGCCCACTCCCGGTTCCTTCACATTTTGCCTTGGTGTGAGTTCTCTGTGCTGGGACAGGATACATGGGAATGGGAGGGAGAGCTCGGGAGGGGGAAAGGCAGTGCATGGGGGCCTTCCCACCCTACGTTCCTCTGCATTTGCCTTGTCACACATTCTCCCACTGGGGCCATAGGAATGGGAAGAGGAAACTCCAGAGGGGAGAACAAACGCATATGCCACCCCACCATTGGTGTACCTTTTTCCTGGGCATGTTTGCCTTCCTTTTCCACGCCTGGCAAAATGCAAGGGAATGGGAGGGGGAGAATGGGGAGAAGGCACACGCACTTGCAAATAACCAAATTTGTGAAGGTCAAACATGCAAAAGTGGAGGGAGGACTATATGTAAATGTAAGTAACCAACACACAATTCATTGTGCTTCTTGAAGGAACCTGGAGGACCATTCTTTGAAACAGGATGTTGGACTGACCTGACCTGTCACAGGCTGGTGTTAGATTGTTGTGTTCTTCCTCTGTGACACTAGCACTAACTTCTATGTGTGTATAATCAAAAGACCTAGTCTTTTTCATCTCTGTCACTATGATTAATATTGCATCAAGTCCCACAGTCCCTACTTAAAATGACAAAGCAATTTCCTCTAAGGTATTTAAACACAAAGGCTGTGTAAGAAAGGGTAGGTTAGGGAGAGCGTATTTCATATACAGCCACTCTGTACTCTTTCATATTCATTTGTTGCCACCCCCACACACCCAGTGTCTTGATATCCAAAAGCTTTTAGCTGATAGGTAGGCATGGTGCATCAGTGTGTCTCTTACATCTAAAAATAGCCTGGAGGGAGAAAGGAGTTAGAGAGAGAAGTTTTGTTATCTGTCTTGTGGCAAGACTGAGCTGGAGCTGGGGGATGAAGGAGAGAAAAGATTTACTGCACATTTTATCCTGTTTGTCAGTAAAGGTGACTTTAGATTGCTTGGTAGGCCCCATATTAGTAAGTCCATCCTCAAAAATGTGCAGAAGAAATATTCCCATAGCTACAGAAACATTTGTTTTACTCTCTGCTCACAGTTCACATTACTAAATCATTTTAAAAGGTAATTGGACAAACTGATGGAGGGTAAAGCTGTGAATGGCTATGAAAAACAACAGCCAGTTGAGAGACAGTATGATAATGATTACCAGTTGGTGCCACTGGGCACCAAAAACAAAAGCCATGTCATTGCCACTCCTACTAGTGCTATTCTGGAAATATCTGTTTAGTGGGTGCTGAACTAAATTAGGGATGGGAAAACCATAAATCTCCAGATGCAGTTCTAATCTATGCTAATTCTCACCTGCCCTTGCCAATGGGCAGGAGTAATGGAAACATCGGGAGCACACCAGGCTCCCCACTCCTAAACTAGATCAATCTTTGGCCGGACCCAGAAGGGTTCATCTCAAGTTTTTATGCTAATCCAAAAACACTGTCATCTTGTTGCATTCATACTCAAAACAATGGAATAAATGAGAGCAATATTTCCATGTAAGATGTTCATCCATTTGCATACAACATCACTTGATTACTCAATTATAATCTGATTCAAATGTGTCAACAATTGTCTTCAGAGAAAAGAAATTCACCTGTGACAATATCAAAGTTCCATCTGTGGTAGAGGTTGGTGATGGCCAGAACAACAGACAGAGTGTACCCAGGAGACCTGTATTTTAAATATTTAACCAGTGAACCCAGAAAAGATGGATTTAAACCTCAGTTTAGCCATGAAACTCACTGGGTGACTTCAGGTCAGCCATTGTTAGTAACCTCAAACTAAGATACGGAAACAATGTGACGAATAACTCTCTGCTACACCACCCTAAGCCTCTGAATTGTGGGATACAACTGTGAGCAACAATGCTAATAATTCACACACATAAGTTCACCAATTGTGAAGTGTGAACCAGTTGACAGATTTACACTGACATGAAGTTACATAGGAAATCTGAATAAGCAGGAAACTTTTGGACAGCTGATGTTTGGAATGTTGGAGATCAAGCAAAAGATGGCACTTACCACACATAAATGCAACGGTTCTCAGAGTCTGCTGCATTAGAATCTGTGTAACTGGAGAGAGATTATGATGGGTGTAATGGGACATTACAATGCCAGAGAACAAGATAGCCATGATACCTGGAGAAAGATTGCCACAATCAGACAAAGAATACTATGTGTACCTATGCACAATGCCAACTATTTCTTAATTTCTACTGATCACAAACCCACTAATAAATTATCAGCAGTGCTATGCTACACAGAGAATAGAAAAATGAAACAGACAGTTATCCCATCTGGAAGTTCAAGTTCAGTTCTCAGATCATTCTTGTAAGATAAGTTTTGCTGGCTATCAGGAAAGCTATGCTCAACTGGTTCAATCTATATAAGCATAAATCCCTGTGTATGCAAGGGTTTCCTTATTCACCTCAACACTGGAGACAGCTCCACATGCCTGACAGGGATGGATATTTATTTTCAGATGTCTCTGAGATCAATGAGGAAGGGGAAGCAACCTTTGCTTATGAAGTTCCATGTTGACACAGAAGCTCCTGTAGAGCTCTGCAGCAGGCTACTGGATTATGTCACTGAATGAGAGGCTGAATCCACATTTTCCTGCCTTAAAAAGCAAAGAAGAACTCTATAAACCAAAACAACCCTAGGCTGCAAAAACATACCATCTGCTCTGCACTGCCCTGATTTCTGGAAAACAAGCTGGCATATATAAGGAGAGGAAAGGGAATTAGAATTTCATGTTTATGGAGAAACCTGGGATAAGTAACACATTCCAGGAGAATGCAGGCATATCTCAGTTAACAAAAACTCTGACAAAAAGGTTCCTTTTTACAAAAGTATTTTTATGCCTGCCCAGCCTCTGGTTTCTTCCTTGTCCTCTGTCTAGCTGGAAGACTTTTGGCTGCATTGGCATCTGGAGGACAGTGAAGGAGGACTGGAGAAACGCAAATTTTCAGTGCAGCAGAGTGTATGCAGCAAACAGTGTAATAAGGCTTGAGCTGGGAAAGAACAGGAATCAGCTCTAGCTGACTTTGCTGTAGCCATGTGGATTTGCCTAAAATGGGCAAACCAGATAGCTGTTGTCTCCAGAATCCCTTACTTAGCATGTGTGAACAGTGAACCAGAGAAGGGGGTTGGGAAGGCAGATAATTCTGTTTTAAAAAGCACAGATCTTTAAGTTTAGACACCAAAATGGAAATCATTAAGAAAAGTGGAAGCCGGTGAAAGAAAATAGTCATCTGGATGGCTTTTTAAAGAAACTTCCAAGTGGCCTCCAGATGGTTCAAAAATTTTTTGCGTATTTACACAAGACTTCCTTGACCTGGTTGATTTCACATGTGCACAGTCTTAGTTTTGAACAGAAAATGACTGAAACATGTTGAACTGCTGTTCCTTTTTTTGAGGTGTAGGCACCTATCCCTATTCTTTCCATGTTATTTCTGCCTCTGGTATCAAATTTTCTGATAAAGAAGTAATGCACAGGAACACATCTACTTTGTTAACTCAAGTAAACCTGTAGTCAGTGCTAAACAAGTGTGTAGACACAATGCATTTTGCTAGTAACTTTGCTGGACCACATAAAGAAGTAAGGTATCACAGTTGTGGTTAAATTCATCAGTCAAATGGAAAGTCAACATTTTGAAATGAGATTAGTAGCTTTCAGTCACTACTATCTGTAATATGAGCTAATGATACCGACTTGTTCGAAAGCTGACAGAACTGAGCCATATGAATTGATTTTAGTATTTAGGGTCCAACCTAATCTTAAGGGCTTTCAGTCACTGGGTCTGGCCTAGTACTTTGCTTCACACACACTGGGTGTAGGGCTCTATAGCATTCCTACAAGGCAATTTGTACACTAGTCCCTTTTATAAACTGACAACGTTGTGACTTCAAAAAAAAAATGAAATTTTTAGAATTTTTAACAAGCATGAAGCACCTCCTCTTCCCCACAATATGAGGTTGCTTATGAAAGTGTTTCGAAGTCAGAGTTTATGCAATGGTCAAATTGCCGTCCATTGTGCATATACTGTTGCTCCTGAACCAGCTGTACTGCTCCTGAATCAACTATAATTTGCTCCTAAGTTTAATACAAGACAATGACTTTGACTTGCAAAACGGCTTTGGGCCAGGATATCTAAAAGGCCCTCATTTAAACCTGTCCAGAATCTGAGATCTTCAACAAAGGACCCAGGAGTGTAAATACCCTTAAAAACTTCCCAATTTGTAGGGACAGTCCTGATTAACTCTCTATCATCTCTCTTTTTCAGCTGCTTTTATAATATCCCAGTTTCTCTCTCCTCTACCCATTCCCCCCCACGCCCTCAATTTACATCAACTGCTACAACCTGAGTTTAAAGTACAAAAGTAATGCACATTCAATTAACTCATCAAGAGAGAGGGTACAGAATCTTATTGTTCCCAGTAGGCTCAGGGAAAAGCAAAATGCTGTAGCCTCTTCTAGCTTATGCGTTATGCCTCATTAATAACATTTGCCATCTTGACCACACTCTGATGTTCCTTGTCCAATTTGTCCATCTGTGTAATGTTGGAGGGCATGTTGTGTGTCCCAGCACCCTGATGAGTATAAAAATCAGGGCTTTCTCTTTAGCAGCACCTCTATAGTGGAACTACCTCTCAAGAGAAGTCAGGCTAGCTATACTCCTGTTGAGCTTCTAGTGAGTTGCTAAAATTCTTAAGCATCATGTACGGCTTTTAGTTTTTAAAACGTTTATTTTTTTTTTAAATTGACTTTTTAGATCTGTTTTTTTTTAAGGACATTTTCTATCTATTTTATTGTACATTTGCTTTGGGAGTCCTGATGGGCAGTAAAGTGATAGAGAAATATTTTAAACAAACAAATGTAATAAATAAATCTTGGCAGCAAAGAACATTCCATGGGAACTCCATAATCTAATCGGTTGCCCAAACCCTGACTAAATTGAATTGTAGGTAGCAGAAGGGATTAAATATTTTAGGCCTAAATTCAATTACTAGTTCCAATTAGAGTCAATCCACTGTATTAACTACTGAATAGCAAATCAGTTATCCTAGCTCCCACTGATTCAGTGACTGAACTCTAAATAGAGACTAGTCATTAGATGAAAGATTTGGTAAATAATAACCATAGGAATGAAAGACATGGGTTGAAACCCAGGAAACATTGGCTCTCCGTTACATATGTAGAGGCTTTGTTTTACCCTCAAATAAAAAGAGTTTAAAAGTCTTGATAGGATTTCACTCAAACAATGAACCTCAATGGACAGAAATGTGGCTCAGCAATGTACATATTATTGCAGTCTCAGGCAAGGATGCATTATGGTTGAAGTGGTGAACTTTCAGTTCAGGGCTTCTCAACCAGGGTTCTGGGGAACCTAGGTTCTAAGAGAGGTCACTAGAGGTTCCACAACAAATAGCAATGGAAAAAGAATATTTTCTGAGCTGTGCATAGAATAATTTTTATAAAAGACTGCTTTAGCCTTTCAGATGCTGGTGAACTACTGTTCCACTCAGGTCTCACCAGGCTGCTGGAACTGATGAGAAGTCGAATAGGCTTCCCAGCCCTGGATTATGGTTTTAGAAATAATAATAATAATAATATTGAAGTAGACATTTCCAATAATTTCACTTTGAAGAACTAGACTGTGTTTTAAAAATCACTTGTGTCTAAAATAAAATGTACTGAAGATTTGCTGAACAATTTGTGAATTAGCAGGAGAGTAATTTCAAGTTTCCACAGCAGCAAAATGAACTGCTTAAAAAAATAAATGGAAAAGTGGATTGCTTCTACAAGGTGTAGCGGGAATATGTAGTAGGAATATCAGATGAAACTCTGGCATTTTGGTAGGCTGTTTAGGCTTTTGTTTTTCACATGGTCTCTTGAAGATGCAACTAAGAATCCTGGATGACGTTTTTTAAAATATGCACTAAGTCTCTATACACTTTTATACATGTTATTCATCTAAAGCTGAAGGAAGAAAACCAAGCCATTCTATTGTTGGAATAATTACATGTGGGATCCATGAAAGTATGATCACCAATATGTCCAAAGCCACCCAGAAAGCATTTGCCAAGTCATCTAAGATGTAAATGTACTTGTACAATTACAATGAAATCCACAATGTGTGCTGCCATACCAGGATTGGGCTAAGGACATAGAAAAGTAGGGAATGGCCATGCGTCTGAAGAATCAGAACACAGATAGTGTGATCTGATAGCAGCTGACAGCCTCAGTAAATCTCAAAGTTGCCATAATCCCTTGGCTGATTTCTTTTTAAAATGTACAGTTACATAATAACTCAATTTGCCCAATGTAATTCCTAACACTTCATCGAGTGTTTATTAAATCAGTAAATCGGCTCCAAAGCTCTAATTATTAATAGTTCTACAGTTTCCAGATTTCACCTAGGATGCAAATGATGTAAAAGGGCAAGCACTGGATCCTCAGGGGTTGCTTCAGGACAAGAGAAGAGCTTTAAATCCATTCTCATCTGTGTGTGCAAATGCACAAGCATTGCCATTTTATCTGGAAGGGAACTGACTGCCAAAAGAGCACCTTTCTGTGGACATCTGCATGAATGAAAATGCAATTAGTCTCATTGTTAAGCTGCTGTCAGTTGCCAATCCCATCTCTGAAAGAACCATAAAGATACCACTAGAAAGGGAGAGAAGAGGACACTCTGTCACATGTAAGATAAAATGGATCTTGAGGTCAGATGTCTTGACAGTAATCAGAGGCAGCCTTAGTTAGAACAATGCTTATTTGTGATGATGAAAGTGGAAATTCTATATGCATCCACAGAGGAATGAGGAAGAATGCTTCAAATCGTAAGTGCTGAAACCACTATTATTTGATTGCAATCCACTGCTGTGCCAAAGTGATTATAACAAATATGTATGGGCTTATTTTCCCTGCCTGCAACACCAAAGAAGCTTTTCAGAAATGCTCAGAGCTGCATTTATGCTGCTTGCTAACCAATATGTTTATTTTTCACAATGATAAAACATTCATTTCCTTAACATGGATTACAGCAATATTCTAGATAGATATATAGATGCAACAAAAAGTAAAAGCAAGATATTGTTTCCCAGTGTTGCGTTATGCCAGACTCTGAAAACATGGGTGAGCATCCCCAAGCCCATTACATTGCTGCTAATGTAATCACACTGACTTTTGTTAGTCTTCTTTTATTGTCATTATTCCTAGCTTTGTCCCCATTCTGGGTCTCAAGGACGTTTGCAAAGGCTAAAAACTGATACAGCAATCTTCTACTAGAGACTGGAAATAGTTACGCTGAGTGAGCAAGTCTGAGACTTATAGTCCAAAAAAGTAACATTTCCAAACGTTGTTTTCTGCCTAGACCCACTGGAGCAAAGCAAAGTCATGTATTAACATGAAACACTGGGTGATCCCACTGTATAATATCTTCTCTGTGAAACTTGCTGAAGTCCAAGCAAGTCCCAGATGTTCTATCTATGGGGAGGAGGGGTAAAGATTTCACAATGCTGAAGCAATATCTCCTCCTAGAGAATGGGGTAAATTCCCTCATTATTCTCTCCTTAGAAGATACTGAAGATTCTGTAATACAAAGGTTAGTGCAGGTAAGCATTAAAATTGTATTCAGAAAGTTACAGAAAGTGTATCAAGACTCTGAACCCCGAAGACTGACAATCTTTTCAAAGTCATCAGAAGCTTTGAGCATATTTGTTTTGCAGCCAAAGATTTTGGCAGGAAATAATTAATGAAATAAATGGAATAATGGGGGAAAAGTTGGAATTAAATAAAGAAAAATGCATGACTCTAAATGTAAAGGAGTTGGCTTTGGATAGAAATGAGGAATAGGTGCTGAAACAAATGCTGAGGGCAGCTCAGGCTGTTATTGCATATGGTTGGAAAGATGAAGGAAAATGGAAGATGGCTAGATGGCAATATTATATTTCAGATTATATAATGTTTGATTTTATATTAGAAAAAAGAATGGGGAATATGAGTCAGTCGAATGAAGGGGATTGGCTGAGGAAATGGAACAAACTAATGGAAACAATTAAAGAACGGGTTGCAAAATTATAAATGATGCAATTAATACAATTCTCCACATTGAAGGAAAGAGGTTTTAAATAAATATTGACTTTGTTCCCAGTGGCAGTGCAGGGGGGAGGGAGGGAGGGAAAGTTTAAAATAGTATTGTATTTATTGGGAAAATTAATTTGTTGGTTGTGGTTGCAGCACTGATTATTTTGTATTAATTGTTAGAATAGATATTTTGTATGTATATCAATGTTAAAAGAAATAAGAATTAAAAAAACTAAAAAATTGTTTTGCAGCCTACCTGAGAGAGAAATACCTTCTGCCAATCCATAGGGTAGGTAAGCAAAGATAATCATCATTCCAAACTCCAGAGAAGGTGTTTTCCTCAAGTCAATATGCTTCAACACGTCAATATCCAACAGTTAAGCAAAATACAAGTGAGGTAAGGGAAAAGAAAATTTAAACAGTAAGGTTATAATTTCTCACTGGGACAAAACTAGAAGGCTCGGGGGTTCCAGGCTAAATATTTCTACAAGCCATAAGCAGAATGGCACACTGTGCAGTGCACAGTGGATTAATTCTTCATATTTTATGGCAGCTTTCTTCAACATGATGCCTTATAATTGGTTACAATTCCCATTAGCCCCAGTCATCAGAGATCATGGGAGCTATAGTACAAAGCACCTGGACATTGCCATGTTGAGGAAAGCTGTTGTATAGCCTACAGCATTTTTCAGGTGGAACAGATGCTGACAGGTGATGGCATGCTAGACCCGTTCACATGTTTAAGAGGCAGGATGAATCAACATACAAAGAGGGATGCATGCTAACCCCATAAGACTTGATCTATAGTTTCACTGTTCTCTAAAAAATCAGCACAAGAGAGCTCCCGCTATTTGTGGACACCCTCTACATGATTTGGGAACCCGACTTTATTTTTAATGGTTACAGATTGCATGGAAAGTGTTCACATGTAACCAAAGCCTGATTTTGTAGACTCCTCACTGTCCTTTATGAAGAGAACAACAGAACGGGAGACAGAGGCTGCAAGGTTAATGGACTCCCCACTTCACACATTCATTCAACACTCTTCCACAATTAGTGTATAGTGTTACATAGAAGAAAACTTTAAAAGGATGTGAAAAGCAGAATATGTTCACTCTCCACATAGATGAGCCCCTAACTATAACATCACAAAAGGGATTCCAACAGCATAGTATTCTTAGCCCCAGAAATAATTCTTCCTTTTTCATCTTACATCTGTTTAGCACTATCTACAAAATCACTTAGAATGCTGTGCAAAACAGCCTTTCTAAATCTCACTCTTCTCAATAGGATTTAGGTAACCTATACGTCTGCAACACTACAGTCTTGTGCTTATGCAGGGGTGGGCAATATATGGCCCACCAAATGTTACTGCAACTCCCACAAATCCTTGCTACTAGCTGTGCTGACTGTGGCTGATGGGAACTGCATTCCAATATCTGGAAGAACACAGTGTCTTTTCTAAAGCCATGTTGGTAACCATGTCCAGGGTGCAGATTTTCTAAAGCAGGAGTAGATTATAAGTACGATCCTTGCTGACTTTAAATCATGTTAAAAATGCTTGAGTACAATGTGATGCACATGGATTTTTTGCCTTTATGTGAACCATCTAATATTTTCAAATTGAGATGCAAATATATGACTATATGAAAAGGACATGCAATGGGAGAAAATGTTCCATCAATGTTTATAAACCTGGGTTCAAAATCTGTCACTGACTTTTCAGTTTATGGTTGCGTCTTCTATTTTCTATTCAAGACTAATGATATACAAAACGTGCACAGTGCCTCTAAGAAATCTGGCTAGTCTTAGCAAAACTCTCCTTGGTTCCCCTGGAAATTTTTCAAATATTTTTGCCTGAAGAACTTTCCAAGTTAATCCCAATTTGCATTTTGCTCTATGTGATATTCTGTGACAAATGTGCTCAATACATAAATTACTAAGTGGGATTTCCTCCTCTCTAAACTCTGTAAAATAAAAATTGTAATATTCTGCTCTTGGTTATTTAAACAAATAGAGAACTACAGTGCCACAAAGGTGGAAGATAACCCCGTATAAACCATTTTGTTCAGAGCTGAGAAAGACTGGTTTGTTGGGTTGCAGATCGCAAAACTTTATCTGTACAAGTAACTACCTAACCTTGCTTGGTCATCTCCACTTGGATACAATATCCAATCCCACCTGGAGGTTTGTCCAAATATTTTGAAACTCTAAAAATGAGACGGTAGCTCAGTCAGTTGCCAATATGTAATCTAAACAATATCCCTCTAAACTTAAAACTTTTGCTTTCTATATTGTTGGCAGCACATGGACCAAACATGTATTCATCTTCCCTTACGGGAACATCTGAAATCTCTGAGAAAAGCGTAGTGCTCCTGGGAGTGTTTATCTAAAGAAAACAGGAAAAATCAGGTCTATCAGCAATAAAGTTTCTCACACAAACTCACAGTGTCTGACATGGCTGTAAATAATAAAGGAGTAAAAAGAATCATTCGATAACATGGTAATGCCACTTATGAAATACAGTATCGAAATAAGACTAACAAAGAGCAAATGACTACATTCAGTAGCAATAAAAATTCTTTTTAGTGTTATTTATATTTGCAAAAACAACCTGGGTTACATCTCTGCTGCACTCACACTTGCTCTAGGTCAATCTTCTCTAGTCTGTACTCTCCAGATATTCTGGAATAATTTTTCTTCATCCTTGACTATTGGCCAAGCTGGGTGGGGCTGATACATGTGGTAATTCAAAATCTCTCTTAAAGACCTAAGTTGATGAGTGCTGTTCTAAAGTTCCTCCATTAAGCGCATTTGTCACCAGATGCAACTCAAATGATTCTCAATTTGCCCAAAACAATAAAAGCAGCAAAAACTGAAGTGATTTAATTTTTACAGTTACTTACAATATTAGTAGCTGAGCTCTATCAGTATGTAATGTTACTAATGGTCCTTCACTATGTAAGGACTCTGAACTCTGTACTTAGAATTAAAAGATTCATATTAAAATTATAATTATGGAATCCTTTGGGAAAGAACAGTCTGTGACACCGTTCCATATTTTGCATACCTTCTCGTAGCATAGTGGTGACCCTGAACTCTCAAAGGAAGTGCTAACAGAGTGCAAATTATGGCAGGTGGCAGCCTGAAAGTCTATCATTCAAAGTTCAGCCTAGATAAGCATGGAAAAGTTCATCATCTGAACAAATTTATACACTATGATATATGAAATAGTTGTGGTCAGCATCAATGAAAGAATACCTCCAATGCCGAAATCACAGACTTTCAAGATACTCAGAGTGGTGATACCTCAATTTCTACTTTGGTTGTTATTTTATGAGGTGTAGGTTGGGGAAATATATCTTAATTATAACTGTATCAACTTGCAAATACTGCCTTGGAGCTTACTTGCTTTAAAATGACAGCATTCATCACAATTCCCAGTCTAGTGGCTGCCACATGCAGTGCCAGAGACAACATGACAATGTAATACATTACATTGCAGTGTATTAGTGTAACAGGGTGGAAGTAGGAGAGAAAACAGAACCAGTACAACTCCAACTGCAATCCTAGTGGATAAGCTCTTCAGATGTTTAAAACCAGTTTCAGCTAGTGCAGAATCAGAGGCATGTCAGCTTGACATAAATCCAACCTGAATGAGAGTCACACTCAACCACTGGGTATATTTTTGGTATGGTAGCTGATCCCATCTGAGAGCTAGGATGGTGCAGTGGTTTAAGCATTGGACTACAATCCTGGAGACCAGGGTTCAATTTCCCCCTCAGTCATGGAAATCCAGTGGGTGACCTTGGGCACATCACACACTCTCAGCCCCTGAAAACCCTGCAGTAAGTTCACCTTAGGGTCACCATAAGTCAGGAACGACTCAAAGGCACACAACAACAAGAACAACAAGAAGATGATTCCAGCATTCAGCATTAAACCCAAGGCTTTTTACATATGAAAATTGGAGCATATGCTAACAAAGGATCTATTACTGAAAATGGAATTAATGTATTAGGACTACAGAAAACAATTAGCATACCTTATAATCCTCTATTAGCATGTAAGATGAGCTATTACACAGTAACCTAGGCCTTAATGAGAATAATGTATGAAGGCAACAGTTTTTAAGTAGGTTTCCAACTGCTGCCCACAAGCACTGTTTTTATTAAAAGAGAGGGAACGGAACGCTAAAACCAAAAGGCCTTATGTTTTAAAAAGATCTTCTCCCCAATAAATACAGCTGAGAGTCATTATTAAAATGGAAGAGTTCACTTGCTTATGCATGTGCATCACTTTCCCTGAAAGCAAAGGATATTAATGCAGAAATAAGACCAGTCAGAGTCCCCAGTGCAGCAGAACCAAAGAACATCTTCAGAAAGTAACCCAGAGCTTGGAGAAAGGTTTGCCATCCACTTACATCTGATGTATGTTCTCTTGTCAAACCTTCTGCTGTGCTGGGAACAATAAAAAAAAAATAAAAAGACAACCAGTGAAGTTACACATTTGAATCATAAGACTTGGAAGCACAACATTTTTTAAAAAAAACAATCTCAAGAACCTACATTTCTTTGTTGAAACTGCTCTTAAAATGCTTTTACTGTGATATAACAAGTGGAATGTCGAAAGACATTAAATCAAGTACTGAGTGCAATTTCCCCACAGGGGAACACAGCTCTGCTAAAAATCTGGAAATCTAGCCTTGTTTTTGTAATGCTCTTAGCAATGGTACAAAAGAAGCCAGGATGATGCCTGCTGCAGCAGAAGAAATGAAATCTTTCTAACAGCAAGAAAGAAACGCCAGTTTTAAGGCTAAATGGAGCAGAGAGAAAAGTAGGGAGAGGTGCAAATTTGGACTAGTTCCTGCTACCCAAAGAGTCAAAAACATAAAAAAAAAAAGGTTTTCCTTCCTTTGATCATTAAGGCATGTGAGAATATGGAAGAGAGGGAAATAGCTTTTCTTGTGTAAGCAGGGGGGAAAGTGGTAAGGTAGAGCAAGACCCTGAGTGAATCTGAACCAACATGGAATATGGAAACACAAAGGAAAAAAAATCAGATCCTATTGATGAGGATACCTCAGAGCACCTACACAGAACTGCTTCTTCTTCAGTATCTGGGCCATATGTCCAACATGTGAGTTCAGGAAAAGGATGATAAACACTACTTTTTTTGCAGAGGAAAATAATCACACAAGTAGAAACACTCAATCGTGTTTATTATGCAGCAGTTGTTGGACTTGACAAGACTTACAACTTTAGTCATTATGGGGTTAATTGGTCTATTGGTGTTATAGAGGATCTTCACCTGCTACTGTTATTGGAAGCAGTTGTAAAGCTTCTATGAGAATAGCACGCTCCTAGTGAACATTCACTTCCTGATTTGCTGTTGCTGCAGTTTGTATCATATCCTGCTTCACTGTGGTATTGTATTATATTTTGATATATTTTGTATTTGTATTTTAACTTGCTCATGTTCACTTTTAACCTTTTGTATATTAAGAACCCATATGCTATGTTTATCTTTTAACTAGAATATATAAAAGACTATTTCTCTTTCCCTATTTTGTCTTCTGAATTTCCTTTTTATCTACAACAGCAGTGAGGGTGAGGGAAGCCTTATCTGACCTCCACCACTACAATACCAAGCTGTTGCCAAGCAAAGATGTGCTGGTTGATGAAGAGCTTCTTAGGACTGGACTCAGAAGGGTAGGATTAAAACAGCAATAGCAGTTACATTTCTATACTGCTCATCAGTGCAAAGCACTCCCTATGCGGTTTACTATGTGTTTTTAGCTAATTGTCCCCAACAAGCTGGGCTCTCATTTTACTGACCTACAGAAGAATGGAAGGCTGAGTCAACCTGCAGGATTGAACTCACAATGTTGTGGCTGCAGTACCGGCATTTAACCACTGCACCACCAGGGGTCAGCTGCTGTGATGAATCTAGTAAATACTTCAATGAAAATGTTTTTATAAAAAAAATAATTAAAACTTAAATGCCACAGTTGTGGCAGTATGGGGGAGGCACCTGGATTACCATCTAGTGAAGCTTCTTGGGATCAGTTTTAGTTGATTTGCCCTGATCACATAAGACAAGGCACTTGTATCAGTACTCCCTACTACTACATGCAAGCTTGAACTCTACTTATCTCGGCTTCTCCAGAAGAAATGGATTGTCAGATTTGGGGAGGCAAATGTCGTATTATGTTAGAGGTACCTGTTGCTTGGTGCCGCATCCTCTTCTCAAGAGGACCTCCCTGAACCTAGAGGCACGTAAGAACTACCACCTCATTACAAACACTTCTTTCTGGACAAGACGCTCAAGCTTGTGATGGATGGGCAAAAATTCTGATGCTGCTTTGATGGATAACTGCTCTTCAGCAAAGATGGGATAGTGATACCAAACTAATCTTCTTGGATCTCTTGGAGGCTTTTGACACTGTTAACCTTGGTATCCCATTGGATCAGTTCTCTGAGATGGAAGTAGAAGGCCCTGTGCTATAAAAATTCTATTTCTACCTGAATAGTTGGTTACAAGGAAAGGGACTGGGGAACTTTTGTTCAGCCCCCTGATTGTTAGGTTATGGGCTATTACATAGTTTTATTCTACTCCCGATGTTGTTAAGCATCCAAGTAAAGCTAGTGAGAAAGATCACTAGGGACTCTGGTGCCGTCAGTATGTTGAAAACACCCAATTCTATTTCTCTTTGCCATCAAGAGTAAGAGAGATGCTGTTCAGGGGCTGGATTTGGTGCTATAATGATACTAGATGAGATCTAATAATTGAATCTGAATCTGAGCAAGAGAGAGGCTTTGAGAATG
>CAOKZL010004568.1:0-23808 GCA_948472985.1 Iguana delicatissima | reverse complement strand
CAGGCCTTAGAGGCTGAGCTTGATCACGCCCAGTCTTCAGCCAGATTCGTGGTTGGGCAGGTGAAGGAACAGCAAAAAGCTGTGAGCCATGCAGCCTGCCTTAAGCAAATTGCTGCACTGGACAGCCAGCTCCAAACACGTAAGGTATTGATTTCAGCCGTGTGCCCGGAGCTGCTCCCAAGTTTTGCCCAAGATTTGTCCGGGGAGCCTTTGCTGGAGGATGCTCTGGCCTCCTCTCCCCACAGTCCAGACTGGGATGCCCCTAAGGTCCCAGGCTGAGACTCGGTCCATGACGAAGCGGACCACCCCCCTTGGTGAAGGAAGTTCAGGCAGGGCAGAGACCCAGGAGATACAAGTCACTGAGACTAGGGTCCCCTGGCATGCCACCGAAGCCAAGGCAATCACGGACCAACTGGGTCCATTGAATCGATCCACCGGGATCATGTGGCTGAACGCGGTGATGCACTCTCACCCGACAGCCAATGGTCAGGACCTGACCCATTTGGCCCGACTTTGCATGTCCTCCTCGGAGCTTCCTGCCCTCAAATCAGCCGTGGCAGCTCGAGGCCTGGTTAGGCTCGAGGTCCATGACTGGATGTGAGAGGTAGTGAAGATCCTCTGGCCCGGACAAAGTGCTGGCGTGCTCTACGTTATGGAGCAGCAGGGTCCTCATGAGAACCCTGAGGCTTACGTAGCGAGGAAAAAGCTGCTGGCTATTTTGGCCAAGAAGGTCCCCTTGACTGCCCATGGGTACAACTGTGACCATGTGGAATTCAAGACTCTGTTGTACGGAGACTTGAATCACGAGACAAAGATGGCCCTGGGTTTGGTGGATCTGGCCATGACATCTTGGGAGGACTTTGGGAACAACCTCTGTCGGGTCGCTGACCTGTTACCGGAGGCTGGCTCCCTCTGACCCCCCATCAAGTCCCAGAAGAGAGATGCCGGGAATTGGGAACCCATATCGGAGGTGACATACTCCAATTATGAGCCCCACTCCTAGCACAGGAAGTCTGCGCCAAATTCTGTTCCGCGAGGGAATTGGAACTTGTGCCCCGCTCCCAGACAGGACAGGCAGTGGCAAGGGAGGGACTCCCACAGTCAGCCTGTGATGAACGAATGGGTTCCAGTGGAAAGGTATGGTTCTGAACCAAAGAAAATGGCCACGTGCGAATTACTGTAGGATGGATTTGGACTGTGAGGTGAGGATTCTTTGGACTGTGAAATTGAGAACTCACGGAATGCTGATTTGGCCAGAGAAGAAAGTTTGTAAAACCACACACCTTCAGGTTGGTAGTGCTGATGTTCTCTGACCCTTCCTTACGTGACTGAAAACTACTGAGGCATTTGATACATAGGTCTGATACATAGTAGATTTTCTGACAACATGATATATGAGCTATTCTTCTATTAGCCACCTTTTATTAGTAAGGTACATAATGATATGAACTATTCTTTTTAATTGCTTGATTGCCTTTATACAATGAATGTCCTGGAACCATGGCAACCATCAAAACATGTCTTTTTCCAAGAGGTGAGAAAAGTGGGTATAAAGAGAGGAAGATTTTCAGCCCCTCTTTGTGACTCTTTGACCATGGCAATGAAATCATCCACCCTTTCAGGAACACCTGATCAATGTTCGGTGAAAGGACCATGTGTATGTTAGTATGAATGTGTGTGTGTGAAAGAGCTCTTGATATTTATGTGATTCTGTATTTTATGTCTCAATAAATGTTACATGAATAGTGATTAAACCCAGATCTGGTTTCCTACTTGTCTTGATTGAGATCCTATAGTCTAAGGTGGCTAAACTTCTCTCTGGATAAAAAGTACCAAAAATCTCGGTGCATGACAAGCCCGGCAAGGCAGGAAATCCTCCACAGCAGCCCACTGCCCCCAGAATGGCCAGGTGTCCAACGCCCGTATTGCCAAATGGACCGTGTCCCTGGTGACTCATGGGGTGGATTTTAAGAAGCAGCCGCAGGACTCACCAGCTCCGTATGATCTAGTTGTGACCGAAGCCATGCATGAGTGGCCTTTATCTCCTTTATATGTCAATGACTGGCCAGTGGAATGGGGAGCCTCCCTTGAGGAAGCTCAGTTACAGGGCTTTGTGTGTTGGTTCTGTGACGGATCATCCATGCATGTGGACAGTAGCCCATGAACTGGCTATGGAGCGATCCGCGTCACGGACTCCTTCACCCTACAGGGAAAAGCCCAGCCACACGCTAGCCAAGTGGCGGAGGTAGAAGTTCTGAAAGCTATTTTGGAGCACGAGCCACTTGACCGCCCCTTGGCCATCTATACAGACTCTGACTGGACAGCTAAGGCTGCAACTGTGTGGTTACCAATCTGGCTCCAAAATGACCTTAAAACATCTGATGGGAAGCCCATTGCCCATCTAGAAAAATGGGTCCGTATTGCAGCCCAAACTGAGGAACGGGTCAACCCTACATGAGTAGCTCATGTCAGAGGACACCAGAAAAAGGGCACGGCTACCTTTGTTTGGAACACCAGGGCAGACGCCATAGCATGAGACACAGCTTTGCAGGATGATGGGGCCCCCATCACCGTCATTAATGTGAACCTCAAGGAACAGTTGATCCCTCCTATGTTCGATCTGGGGGGTTTGCAGAAAGGGGAGTCTGAGATCTTGGACTTGGCCTGGAAAGGCTTGGACGAGTCCAGCTGGCTGAAGATCTCTCAATTCGACGGAGTGTATTGGGCCATTGATGCCAGTGGCCAGCGACACTGGATCGTGCCCAAGGACCTCCGCAGCGATATTATCCAATTTGTGCATAAGCAGGGACACCGAGGGCGCGGGGTGACCCTGGATCAGGTTTGGGACACCGGATGGTGGCCAGAAGTTAAGCAGGATGTCGACCAGTGGGTAGACAACTGTTTGGCATGCGCTATGGTCAACGCTGACCCCACCGGTCCCAAAGCCCCCATCCAGCACCAGCGCATCGAAGGGCCCTGGTCGCGCATTCAAATAGATTTCATAGGCCCGCTCCCAATCACCCAGCATGGGAATAAATATTGCCTCACAGTCATCGATCCCTTCAGCAAGTGGGTCGAGGCCTTCCCTTGCCGAGACAATACGGCGAGCACGGCAGCGCACTTGCTCTTTAATAATGTTTGGGCACGGTGGGGAGTGTTGAGGGACCTTGACTTAGACGTGGGGCCACACTTCACCAGTGCTTCCACATCACTCACCATCTTCAAAGTTTGGGACAAGTCGAAAGGACGAACTCTGAAGGAGGCCCTTCGGAAAATGGTACGTTCCTCTGGCAAAGACTGGGACTCAAAGCTACCCATCATCCTAATGGTTTTCTGAGGTACGGTGGCATACCATGGCTTCATGCCGCACATGATCATGACCGGGCGGAAGATGATGCTGCCTGAAGCATTTTGGATAAATACGGGTCTCCCCTCTGAGTTGGAACCAGTGGTTCTCAACAACGAGTGGGAGGAGGGTCAGTTAGTCCTTTATAGGAACTTCTATAAGGACAAACACTCCCTCGCTGCCAGGTGGGTTGGTCCTGTCCACATTATGAAACGGGTTTCACCCACGGTATATCAAGTTAGGATCCCGAGGAAGAAGGGGGACTGGTTCAAGTTCTTCCACGTCTCCCAGTTGAAAGAGTGGAAGGGCCAGCTAGTCAACCCTAAGGGAATTGTAGATAGTGAACCACTAGGGGAAGGAACTGGGAAAGCCCCCATTAGCGTAATTGCCCCCCAGGTGTCTTTGAATTACCAAGAAGTGCCAACCATTAATTTGTCGGAGACGTTTGTCTCCATCTACGAGGCATTCGACAATGGTTGAACGGCCCCAGTCTGCGCAGAGTGGAGGTGGAGTGGCAACCCCTTCCGAGCTCCCGGTCTCTGTAAATAGTTACACCCTGTAAATAGTTTTGCTTGTTGCTTTGGTGTTGCCCAGCGTGTTTTGTTTCCTTTGCTGGTTATTTCTTTCTTCTACAATGTTTTTAGTAGGAGACCAACAGGTTGGCTGACCCGAGGTCCCCCTGTTCCTGAGGTAGATCAGGCCTACAGAGTCAACCCTGATGTCCTGAGGAGGGGGCACAAGTCCGACCCAGACGCCGGCATTCTCTCACTTTGAGGGATTGCCTTGTGCAATGGCGTCCTGGGATGTGCAGGCGAGACGACGAGGGTCTAACGACCCTCTCAGAAGAACCAGGTCTGACTCTGGAGTTGCATTCTACTGCCCAGAATAACCTCCGCTTTGTTTTTGTTTTGTTTTTTGGGTTTTTTTTTATTAAAAATAGTCAGTCTGTATCATAATAAACATCATCATAACAGTCATTATTTTTACAATTCCATTAAAAAAACATGCTTATGTATCAAGTTATCTATGTATATCTACTTGTACCTTATTTGTTTTCCAACTTGTGATATACCGTCTTCTATCTTCTATTTATCCATCCTCTATTTGTTATCTCCCTTCTATAATCCATTTCTTAAAACTTCTCCCTTCCTTAGTTTGAATCATTCTTTATCGTTAATTTTTATGTGATCTCCTTAACTTAGATATATTTTTTCAGACTTGTCTCTTCAAATTGTAATATCAATTAACTTAGTTACATTCATTAAAAAATTGTATTATCTTATCATCAGTCATAAATCTTGTTTATTTATTATCCTCTTGACATAACTTTATCCAGTTTTCTTGGATATATTTCTTGATTAATCCCATACCATTCGTTCTCTTATTAGTCTCCTCACTCTTCGTTCTATCTGTTAAATCATCTAAAATTGCGAATTCCCGGACTTTGTCTAACCATTCTTTATGGTAGGTGTTTCTGCTTTTTTCCCAAATATTTTGCGTATACAATCCTTGCTGCCATAATCATATATAAAATTGCTTCATCTTTTTTTATATATTTCTTATCAATTTGATGTGTCATGTTCAGTAAACAGATTTCAGGTGTTAAAGGGAACTCTATTTGAAGAACATCAGTCATTATTTTGTGTATTTTTTCCAATATCTTGTCGCCTTTGAGCACTGCCACCACATATGGTAAAAAGTCCCATCCTCTTGTGTACATTTCCAACAACTTTTATCTTTTGTTTTGTACATCTTTCTTAGTTTCACTGGATCTAGGTACCATCTGTGCAGCATCTTGAAGTAATTTTCTTTTAAATTCTGTGCTAATGTGAATTTATGTGTCAAATTCCAGCTTCTTTCCCATTGTTCATGTCCCATATTTTGAGCCCACATGATCATTGTTTCTTTTACTGTCTCATTTTCTAATTCTCGATCTAGTATGAACTTATACAATAAAGATGTCAAATTTTCCCCTTTTTTTCGAATATCAGTTTTTCCCATTTGTTTAACTGAGTGATTGTTTCTATTCGCTCTAGTTTTAGATCTATTTTTGTTCTTTCTTTTAGTTGCATATATGGGTATTATTGATATTTCCATCCCTCTTCTAACAGTTCTTCTCTTGTCTTAATTCGTTGTCCATTTTTCGGGTCATTTATGATTAAATCTCTATACGTAAGCCACTTGTCTGCTGATTCTTTCCATCTTCCTAAGAACGCCTCTTGTGGTGATACCCATAATGGTATTTTCATATACAGTTTTCTCTTCCATATCTTCCATATCTTCCAAATCTCATACAGGGGTTTTCTTATGTAATGATTCAGGAAATCCTTGTCTACTTTCGCCTTCTGGTACCATAAATATCTATGCCAACCGAAATGAAGGTCAGCCCCCTCCAAGTTCAATATTCTCTCGTTCTTCAACTCGACCCAGTCTCTTAGCCAGATCATTCCATTAGCCATATAGTATGATTTCAAATTTGGTAGCCCACAACCTCCTCTTTCTTATCAATCAAAGTTTTCCACTTAGCCCTGTTTTTTATTCCAGATAAAAGATGTAATATCTTTCTTCCAGTCTTGAAAGCATCTCAGATTTGTTATGATAGGTAAGTTCTGAAATAAATAGTTCATCTTTGGTAGTACCATAATTTTGATCCCTGCAATTCTTCCTAAGAGTGATATCTTTAATTTCAACCAATTCTGAAGATCCTTCTTTATTTCTCTCCATTTTATTGTATAGTTATTTTCGAACAGTTTGTTATTTTGTTTAGCAATAGCAATTCCAGATAGCTAATCCTTTTTTCTTTTTAATCCTGTTTTCAAATCCAATGTAGCTACTTCCTCTTTTCGCATATTTTTAGTTAGGATCTTCATTTTCTCTTTGTTGATTTTAAATCCTGCTACTTCACCAAAATCATTACAGACCTCCATAATTTTTGCAATACCTATTTCTGGTTCCTCGAGGAAAATAACCAGGTCGTCCGCATAAGCTTTTAATTTGTGCTCCTCCCCTTTCATTTTAACTCCCTTTATTATATCTTCTGTTCTTATTTTCCTTAGGAGGACTTCCAGCACTAACATAAACAATAAAGGTGAAAGCGGGCAACCCTGGCAGTACCTTTATTAATCTCTATTGGGTGTGTCTTCTCCCCATTTATCAGTAATTGAGCTCAACAATTCGAATATATATGTCTAATCCAAGTATTAAATTTATCACCACAGTTCATTCCCTCCAAAACTTCAAACATAAATTCAGGGTTTGACGTTGTCAAAAGCCTTTTCAGCATCCACGAAGATCATTGCACATTTCTTTTCATTATGTTTCTGCAGTTTTCCCAAAAATGTTAATAACCGTTCTAATGTTGTTCCTTATATATCTCTTCGGTAAAAACCCGCTTTGATCTTGGTGTATAACTTTCTGTAAAATTCTTTTAAGTAGGTCCACAATTATGCTTGCAAATATTTTATAACCTATATTTAACAATGATATCAGTCTGTAACTACTCGGTTCAGCTGGGTCTTTCCCTTCCTTTAATATCAGGGTTATATTTGCCACTTTCCCAAAGAGTCGGTTTACCTTAATTCGTAATCTCATTGAACATTTTACGCATGGGCTCACTTAATTCATCTTGTAATTCTTTATAAGACAACCCGGAGAATCCATTGGGACCCGGGGCTTTTCCCACCTTTATTTTCTTTATTGCTTCCGTGACTTCCATACATGTTAGGTTAAGCGTTTAAGCTATTTTTTTCCTCTTCTGTTAACTTTATCAGCTCCTGCTTTCCTAGGCATTCCTGAATTTTTCTTTTCGTATTACTTTTTACCTTTTTTTGATATTAAATCTTATAAAATTTTCAGAAGGTATTCATTATGGTCTTCTGATCGATAAAACCCTTTTCTTATCTCTTTTTACTTGTAGAATTAGATTTCTTTCTCTCCCTTCCTCAATTTATGTGCCATCCACTTCCCAGGTTTATTAGCGTTTCCAAATTCCCTTTGTTTCAGTATTCTCAAATTCTTTTCCATGTCTGCCAGATTTCCAGTTTGTATTTCCATTTGTGTTTTTTTAAACTCCCTCCTCCATTTTTCATTTCCAGGGTCCTTCCTTATTCTTCTTCTATTCTTTTCAATTCTATTTCCAAATTCTTCCTTTTTTCCTCTTTTCTTCCTCCATTCCTTATTCCATTTTAGAAATAGACCCCGCATGACGGCTTTCCCAGCATCCCACACTGTTTTTACCGCTATCCCGTCATTATCATTCTCTTTGAATTAGTATCTTAGTTCTTCCTTAGCTTTTTTAAGTATTCCTTATTTCTCAAAAGATAATCATTCAATCGCCATCTTCAATATTTACTTTCCTTCTTAAGGTTGAATTCTATTTGTATTGGGTTGTGATCTGAAATAATCCTAGGGATTTCAGTGTCTTTCACCATTGAATGTAGTGTTTTGGAAATTATGAACATATCAATCCTAGACATGGTAAGATGACTGTCAGAGTAAAATGTGAATCCTCCTTTCTCATGTTTGCTCCTCCAAATATCCATGAGAGACAAATTTTCCATCGTCCTGAAGAAAGAATTAGGCAATTTACCTTTTTTCTTTTTCTCTTTTTGATTAATTGTTCTGTCTATGGCTGGATTTTATTACTCCATTCATATCTCCCATCAATAAAATATTCACCTGATTGTTTTCCGTGACATATTTATGTATCTCATCTTCCACTTTTTCATAGAATTTACTTTTGTTTTCTAACGGGGAGTATATTCTGACTAATAGTATCATTTTCCAGGGAGCTGAACTTGCATCCCTAAATAATATCCATTTTTATCCCCAAAAATTTCTTCTGAGGGGTATTTTGAACTGACATATACACAAACCTCTTTTTTTCTTTTCAAAAGCCAAAATGTAACACTTCCCCAATCTAGGATTTTTTAAATATTTGACATCACTGTCTTTAATTTTCATTTCCTGTAAGCATATTATGCCAGCTTTTTCTTTTTCCAGGTAGTGGGGAAACCTGCCTCATCTTGTAATTTGAGTTGAGCCCTTTTACAGTCCACAAAATACACTTTAGAGTCATTTTCTCAGTCTTCGTCTTCTATTAATTTATCTCCAGTCTCTGAGCTCTGTTGCTCTAATTCCACTTCATCATCTTGTTCTTGTTCCTCCCTTGTCGCTCTTACTTCTTCCCCTAATTTTTCTTGTGTCTCTATTTGTTCTTTTCCTTTTTCATCCATCCCTGGGACTTCCGGGTTTCATGGCAACTGCATGGTTGTGTAGAAACCCAGACGGTTGATACACAATTGCCCAGCAAGGTATAACCGGCATGAAAACATCGCTGACTGTCAGTCTAATTCTCCCTGGGTAAAAGGAGATTGGAGGGTCCTGTAGGGGGCTCAAAGAAGCTCGTCGACGGAAAGATACAGAGGATTCTGCATCAGAGGTACGAAGATGAGCAAGAGCTGGAGGGATTCCACAACCCCACTGGGCTGCCCTTTTGCGATGAAGGGACACCACAGTCTTTTTTTAATATGAAACTGCAAGTAAGCTGAGGATAATAAAACCTTTCCCTCGGGTGGACATAGATCGGATCTCAACATTGATAGACTGTGTCCAGAAGTAAAAAATAGAAATAGCTAACAGAGGAATGACATTGGGTATTAATAATTACATGGTTTGGACTTTGATTTGAGCAGTAAAGACAGGATAAAACAACGAGATTTGGGATAAATCCAATTAATATTTGACTAGAAATGAAAGGAAAGGAAAGGAAAGGAAATATGTATTGAATAATGAACCTTATACGATAGAAGACTAATGGCGAAAATGGAAGGGTGTTTCTGAACAAGACTTCAGGATAGATTTAAGCAACAGGAATGAGACGGAGATGGAGAAGAAAGAACAGAGAGTGGGGAGAGCTAAGAACTAGAGCTAAGATTTGAGAAACAGAAAAAGAGTTCTATTAAGGGTGGGCGATAATAAGAGAGGAGAGAAGAGACGAATGGGTTTTGGAACTGTGTGTTGGAACTGTTTCCCCTTTTTTTTGGATCTGAGGAGCGAGAACTAGAACTGAGAACAGACCGCGTGGATATTGGAGTTAAGAGAGGTCTTGGTAAAATAAAATAAAAGATTCGGACCCCCCGCCATGTCGTTGAAGAGCTGTGGTTAAGAAATGCTTAACATAGAAGAGTGCAGGAAACAGAAAGTTAGAAGGAATAAGAAGAAAGTACTGAAGAAAGTTCTGAAGTTCTGAAGAAGGAACTGAGATTATATTGTATATGTATATATTTAAGCACCTATAAACATATATAAAATACATATAAGTATATGTAATATATAAAAAGTGTGTAATAGCAACGGTAAATGGGACAGATAAATGTGATAGATTGGGGGGGTAAACAGACTTGTTTTATTAAAACTGAATGTGAAACGGAGGGTTGGGGAGGGAGGAGGAGAGACCTTGAAAGTGTGGAATTAGTCTGAAGGTCATGTGGCATTGAAAACTATCCTTGGATAAAGTAAACAATATATCTGTAGGGAGACACAAACTAATTGCTCCCTCTGGTGGTTAAGAAATTGTACTGCAGATATTTTAATATCATTAACTAAAATAGAAGAATTAGTATTGAGTCCATATAGACTGATCTAGAATGTTATTGGAATGGTTATATAAAATCTAATGCCCGCACAATAGTATAATAGCATAATATAAAAAATTATATAAAATCAAATACAGCAAAATAGTATAATAGCGAATATATATAATTAAGAATTATCAGAGTTGTGTCAAGATCATATGAATATAGACTATTGATTAGTGACTTTACTTACTTACTTACTTTATTTATTTAATTAATTATTGATTATTGATGGACTGTTTATTGATTGATTATTGATTACCGATTAGTGACTATAGATTACTAATTCATTTTGCGTTTATATTTAGCTTTCTTGGATCACTGATTATAGATTATTGATTATAAAGAATTGATTATTGAATATTGATTTTGAATATTGAGATAGATATCTAATATATAACGCAATATAAGTTGATATATTACAGGAGATACTGGGATTTAAATTTGTTATAGTGATATACTGTCATTCACTATTTAAAGATTTGAGGAACTAAGAATTGAAGATTAAAGAGGAGATTAAATTCAGAGCAAATAATTAAGAGACAATTTATTTAGTTATATTAATCTTTGAACTGCTTAAAGATATATCTAATATTTTACTTACTGTAAAAACAAGACATAAACAGGATGGCGACACGGAAAAAGACTCTCAGTCACAACTGGTAGAGAGAGAAACCCTCATTAAAACAGCCCCAATAGACTGTTGGGATTGGAGAGCAAATATTAGAAGAACTCAGGAATTTTAAAAAGGAAATAAGACAAGCTGAAAGATACCAGAGCCGAAATAAAAATGGACTTAAAAAGAGATGGAAGGAATAGATAAGAAAATAGAGAAAATGAATAAAGACGTGAAGACATTACAGATGGCGGTCAAACAGATGGAAGATCGCATAAACCAAGGAGAAAGTGAGAAGACGGAGATAAATGAAGAGCTTAGAAGACAAGAGAAAGATATTGAAATACAAGAATTGAGATATCGCGATAGATGCCTTAAATAAGAGGACTAGAAGAGAGGTTGGGAGAGAATATCTATGACCGAATTATACCTGAATTGGCTGTATATATGGAAGTGCCAGAAGAAACAATGGAATTGGAAATAGACAAAATATTCCGTATAAGTTCTAAAATGGCAAGAGAAAAAAACTGGCCAAGGGATATATTAATCTGCTTTACAAGGACAAGGATGAAGGAGAGAATATTACAAAAGAACTATGAAGAAAAATTGATTATTGATGGATTAGAACTTAAAGTATTCAAAGACATCCCTTTTCAAACACTGAGATGAAGACAAGAATTCAAAAATTTGACAACATTGCTACAAAGATATAACATAAGATATAAATGGGAAAGGACTGGAAGATTATCCTATAATTTAAATTATAAAAGATACAAGTGCTCTACGACAGATCAGATCAATGAAACCATGAGAAAAATCAGACAGATGATAGAATAACCTCCGCTTTGGAGAGGTCTCTCTCCTCATTCTTTCTGCGTGCTTGGGTTGTTAGGGTGAGAACAATCTGAACCGCTCTCTCTCTAGATTGTCACTCAAACCGGCTGTGCATTCCTAAATTCAGAACTACTCTCCGATGCCCCATAAGGGCCGGAGACCCACACAATTGGTGAGACACCTGGCCCCGGTGCATTGTTCCCAATCTGCATATGTTAATAAAACATTTGCATATGTAGGCCCAACCATCCTGGACAATCTCCGGTAGCGTCAGCATCTGCTCTGGCAATGAACAAGCGTAGCCTGCACTTGTCTCAGATTGGTTTCATTGTCTGTCTTTCAACTTGCTTGGGAGCTGTCGCCGCCAGGCGAAGGCCAGAGTCTAACCTAGTTCAGCTTAAGACCAGAGCCCAACCTAGTCATGCTGAGCGAGTGGGTACCACGGCCATTGCAAAATGGGTAAACAGAGTGCTTCCTGGTGAAACACTGGATGAAGCACAGTATGCACGGCTGACCTCAGGTGGTCCATCTGATCCCTAAGCTTTGTAGGCCCGGTCCACCCCGAATGGTACCTAGGCTTTATTTGCCTAACACCGTTTGAGAGCATGGATGGTCAGTGCTCCTATGAGCTGTCCCATGAGACCATTCAGCTATTACACAGAAGGATGAGTGTGCTTAAGGACAGCTGGCCACACCAGTTAATCAAGCTAGGGGGAGGAGCCAGCTAGGGGAAGGAGGCTTTATTAGGAACTCCCAGCAGTCTTCTTGCTGACTTCCAGAGGAGAGAGCAGAAGGTGAGCTGGGTCTGCGAAGGCAACTTTGATAGGTGTTTTTGCAGGATTGTGGGGCTGAGTTTGTTTGCTTATTTTTCTGTGTTGTTTTTTTTTGCTTGCGCTGGCCGTGTGCTCTCCCTGAGCTCACAGCCCATTGTCAGCTAATTGTTTGTTAGTTAGTCAGTTAACTGTCAATCAAACTAGGGAGAGTTAATCAAGCTAGGGGGAGGAGCCAGCTAGGGGAAGGAGGCTTTATTAGGAACTCCCAGCAGTCTTTTTGCTGACTTCCAGAGGAGACAGCAGAAGGTGAGCTGTGTCTGTGAAGACATCTTTGATAGGTGATAGGCAGTTTCATTCATCTACTTCAATCCTTCAAGTTCAACCATTCAAGTTTAGGAACAACCAATCCTTATAGTGACTGAACAAATTTAAGAAGAGTTCAACTGAGCTTTGTAGTTACCTGAGGAGACATAGCTTATACAGCTCAAATTAAGAAAGGAGGCCCAGTTTTTGTTTTTGTTTTTTTGTTCTATTCTCTGTATTATCAAATATGGAAGGTGAGGGAGCTGCTGCTTTCACCTGTAGCACTTGTGGCATGTTCCTTTTCTTGCCACAAGATGTTGTCGGGTACACCTGCAGCAAGTGCAAGCTGGTCACCTTCTTAGAGATCAAGGTGCGGCAGCTGGAGGCACAGGTTTCTAATCTTCATCTTATTAGGGAAGGTGAGGACTTCTTAGATAGGGCAGAGAGGACCTTCCTGAAGACCGGATATGCGGAGGAGCTGCCTGATGAGGAAATCAGTTCCGTGAGCCAGGAAAGCGATGCTTGGAGGAATGTCACACGGAGAAGTAGAAGGGCCAGGAAGGAAACAGAGACTCTCAAACTATAGAATCGCTTCAACATTTTTGGTGCTGTGAATGATGAGGAACACCAGAAGGAAGGAACACAACATCAGCAAGAAGGAATCCAACTTCGGCAACTGGAACTTGAACACCAACAGGACAGCATCCAACTTCGGGAAGACCAGCTCTCCCAGCCTCAACACAATGCCCACGCAATCCTGGAAGAATCTGCTTGTCGAAGAACCCCGGACAGGCCTCAGAGGAGGCGAGTTCTGGTGGTTGGGGACTCCTTGCTCAGAGGAACCGAACCGGCAGTTTGCAAACCGGACAAGCTCAATCGAGAGGTCTGCTGTCTTCCTGGGGCCAGGATAAACCACGTAACAGAGAGGCTAGCCAGGCTGGTCAAGCCCACTGACCGTAAGCCCCTCGTTTTGGTTCACGTTGGAACCAACGACACGGTGAAGTGCAGCTTTCACCACATCACAAAGCACTACGAGCTTATGGGGAGAAAGCTTAAGGACCTTGGTGCACAGGTGGTCATTTCATCAATCCTCCCTGTTCAAGGATATGGTGCACAAAGGGAAAGGACAATAGTAGAGGTCAACAGCTGGCTCCGCACATTTTGCCACCGCCAACAGTTTGGCTTTTTGGATCATGGCTTGAAATTCCATGAACATGGGCTTCTGGCAAGGGATGGGTTGCACCTCATGAAACTTGGCAGGAACGTTTTTGCAAACAGTCTCACAAGGAGGATTAGGAGGGCTTTAAACTGAGTACAACTGGGGAGGGAGACAAGATTATTCAGGACAAGGACTCGGCAAGTGCAGGGGAAAAAGGCCCAAATGATATTGGCCAAGCAGGAATAGCATCCAATCATGGGAGGGGTGGAAACAATGCTATGGGACTTGCAGGAAGGGCACGGGGATTTAAGTGTCTCTACACTAATGCACGGAGTATGGGAAACAAACAAGATGAATTTGAACTCCTAGTACAACAAAATAAATATAATTTGATAGGCATCACTGAGACCTGGTAGGATGAGTCTCACGATTGGAATGTAGGAATAGAGGGTTATAGCCTATTTTGTAGAAATAGACCAAATAAGAAAGGAGGAGGAGTAGCCTTATATGTCAAGGATGTTTTCACCTGTGAAGAGATCCATGACTTGAACACCGGAAGCCAGGTCGAGAGCATCTGGGTAAGAATTAAGGGAGCGAGAAACAATAGGGATATTATAGTGGGGGTTTACTACAGACCTCCAAGCCAGACTGAGGACCTCGATGGCGCTTTCCTAGACCAAATGACTGCATATTCAAAAAGGAGAGATACAGTAATAATGGGAGATTTCAACTACCCGGATATATGTTGGCAGTCAAACTCTGCAAAAGCAGCAAGGTCCAGCAAGTTTCTTGCTTGTCTTGCAGACAATTTCATGGTCCAGAAGGTGGAAGAGGCGACAAGGGGATCAAATATTCTGGATCTGATCCTGACCAACAGGGAAGACCTTGTTAATGACGTAGAACTGGTTGGATCTTTAGGAGAGAGTGACCATGCCCTATTAGAATTTGGCATTCAGTGGGGAAAAGAAGACAAGTGTAGCCAGGCATTCGTCTTAGATTTTAAAAAAGCAGACTTCTTTAAACTGAAGGAGCTGCTGGCTGAAATCCCGTGGTCAATAATAGCCAATGAGAAAGGAGTTCAGGATGCATGGGAGTTCTTTAAAAGGGAGGTACTGAAGGCACAGGCTAAAACTGTGCCATTAAGGAGGAAAAATGGAAGGCATCTGAACAAACCAGAATGGTTGACTAAAGAGCTCTCAGCTGAGCCAAGTGTTAAGAAAAACATGTACAGGAAATGGAAGAAGGGGGAAATCACCAAAGAAGATTATAAGCAAGTAGCCAGGAGATGTAGGGAGAAGGTCAGAAAGGCTAAAGCACAGAACGAACTTAGGCTGGCCAGAGACATTAAAAACAATAAAAAGGGCTTTTTTAAATATGTCCGCAGCAAAAGGAAAAAGAAGGAGACGATAGGGTCACTGCGTAAGGAAGATGGTGAATTAATAACAGGAGGAAGAAAAAAGGCAGAACTCCTCAACACCTCCTTCGCCTCAGTTTTTTCCCAAAAGGATAAAAACACTCAACCTGGCAGTTGGGGAGCAGGTGAGGAAGTGGTGGAAATGCAGCACAGAATAGGTAGAGAGGTAGTACAGGAATACCTGGCCACACTGGATGAATTCAAGTCTCCAGGGCCAGATGAATTGCATCCTAGGATTTTAAAAGAACTAGCAGAGGTCATTGCAGAACCTCTTGCTATAATCTTTGAAAACTCTTGGCGGACAGGAGAAGTTCCGGCAGACTGGAGGAGGGCAAATGTTGTCCCCATCTTCAAGAGGGGAAAAAAAGAGGACTCAAATAATTATCGCCCAGTCAGCCTGACATCAGTACCTGGAAAGATCCTGGAGTGGATCATCAAACAGTTTCTAATTACTTAGAAAATAATGCCGTAATTACAAAAAGTCAACATGGATTTCTCAAAAATAGGTCATGCCAGACTAATCTTATCTCCTTTTATGATAGAGTTACTTGCTTGATAGATGAAGGGAATGCTGTGGACATAGTATATCTTGATTTCAGTAAGGCCTTTGACAAAGTTCCCCATGACATTCTTGCAAAGAAGCTAGTAAGATGTGGACTGGACAGGGCTACTGTCAGGTGGATTTGTAACTGGCTGACTGACCGTCCCCAAAGGGTGGTCACCAATGGCAGATTCTCATCCTGGAGAGAAGTGACTAGCGGGGTGCCACAGGGTTCTGTCCTGGGCCCAGTGCTGTTCAGTATCTTCATTAATGACTTGGATGAAGGAATAGAGGGCACGCTGATCAAATTTGCAGATGACACCAAATTTGGTGGGGTTGCTAATACGCCTGATGATAGGATCAAAATTCAAAAGGACCTGGACAGATTGGAGAGCTGGGCCAAGGCTAACAAAATGAATTTCAAGAGAGAGAAATGTAAGGTCCTACACTTAGGCAGAAAAAATGGTATGCAGAAGTATAGGATGGGGGACACGTGGCTGGCTAACAGTACGTGTGAAAGGGATCTAGGAGTCTTCATAGACCACAAGCTGAACATGAGTCAGCAGTGTGATGCGGCAGCCAAGAAGGCCAACGCAATTCTTGGTTGCATGAATAGGAGTATGGTGTCTAGATCGAGGGAGGTATTGGTACCACTTTATTCTGCATTGGTTAGACCTCATCTTGAATACTGTGTCCAGTTCTGGGCACCCCAATTCAAGAAGGATATGGATAAGCTGGAGCAGGTCCAGAGGAGGGCAACCAAAATGGTGAGGGGCCTGGAAGCCATGCCCTATGAGGACAGACTTAGAGAGCTGGGTATGTTTAGTCTGCAGAAGAGAAGGTTGAGAGGGGACATGATAGCCATGTTTAAATATTTGAAGGGATGTCATGTCGAGGAGGGAGTGGGCTTGTTTTCTCCTGCTCTTGAGACCAGGACAAGGAGCAATGGATGCAAGCTGCAGGAGGGGAGATTCCGCCTGAACCTCAGGAGGAATTTCCTGACGGTCAGGGCTGTCCGGCAGTGGAATGTACTGCCACAGAGTGTGGTGGAGTCTCCTTCGTTGGAGATTTTTAAGCGGAGGCTGGATGGCCACTAGTTGGGAGTGCTTTGAGGGTTTTCCTGCATGGCAGGGGGTTGGACTGGATGGCCCTTGCGGTCTCTTCCAACTCTACATTTCTATGATTCTATGATTCTATGACCATCACTATAAACAATGATGGTGCCCACCATCAATCACTGTTTTTGCTATGTCTACATCATCTGTGGTTGTGACGTTGACTACTCGGTCCCCATTTGGACCACTGAAGAAATGATCACATCTCCATCCCTATACGGTTTCACCACCCTTGTGTTCTTTGGACTGAAGTTGAAAAATTTTGCACCAGCTCCTCAGTCACCCCAGCCTCAAAGAGCAATTACTAAAATGAAAGGCAGCCAGAGACAAAGCCACTTTAGTTGTGTCTCACAACGACAAAACTATAGTGACTCTTTCCAGAGAGACTGCCGCTACTGGGCACCATTTGTTGTAGGAATTCCTCCTAGATGGTCCCCTAATGCCATGGGAGTCTTTAACATAATGTTAGACCCAATTGTTATAATTTTGGCATTTCAAATTTTCTTAGTGATTGGCTTCGCTGGTTTGGCATATTTGGCATATTGGGTTTGCCACCAGATTTGCAGATTAAATATGCTTGGTGAATTGGCCAAGATCGCCAAGGTTCAATATATTCTTTGATCACATTTTCAGAGGTCCAAGGGCCTCTGAAAGAGCCCCCAGTCAAGTTGAATCAGTATCACCAGAATCTAGAATAACCATCTCTAGCTCCACTTTCCTGACTGTCTAATTAGCCACATTTAGATATATATATATATATGGGCAGATGTGTTTAATTGACATAAAATAGAAATGACATACAATGACTGGGTGAGGCTATGTGGAAAAGGAACTCACTGAAAAACAGGTCACAGATGATCTTAGAACAGTGGTTCTCAACCTTCCTAATGCCGTGACCCCATGATACAGTTCCTCATGTTGTGGTGACCCCGAACCATAAAATTATATTTGTTGCTACTTTATAACTGTAACTGTAACTTTAACTTTATAACTGTAACTATAACTTTATAATTGTAATTTTGCTACTGTTATAGTTATAGTTACTATAACTGTAACTTTAACTTTATAACTTTATAACTTTAAAACTTTATAACTTTATAACTGTAATTTTGCTACTGTTATAGTTATAGTTACTGTAACTGTAACTATAACTTCATAATTGTAATTTTGCTACTGTTATGAATCGTAATGTAAATATCTAATATGCAGGATGTATTTTCATTGTTACAAATTGAACATAATTAAAGCATAATGATTAATCACAAAAACAATATGTAATTATATATTGTGAAATATTTATTTCTAATTACAAATAAATGAAATTGTGTGTTTTTTTACATACCTGTTACTATCACAAGGGTGCAGTATTCACATCAATGGCTTCCTATGGCTGCAGACTCCCACGCAATGGCTTCCTATGGCTGCGGACTCCCTGTGCATCACAAAAATCCACCCAAAGGGCAGGGGAAACCACTGAAGCAGATTTTTATGAGGCTATGGAAGGCTACAGGTGGAGAAGAAGGGGAGCAAAGTATCCATGGGCACTGCATACTGAAGTATGCCATTGGATCAGATATGCAGCACTTAAAACAGACTGCATGTTCTCTGTGATTTCCAAAAAAACCCTAATCTGTGAAAAGGATTTCTGAATTTCTTAATCACTCTTCCAAAGTGTGAAAAACTTAACAGTTTCTAGGCAAGTAAAAACAACACCAAAAGTCCTCTATTTAACATTCCCATCAATGGAAAGAGAGAGCGTGGCGTCCAAAGCCAGGTACAACATGGGGTCACTGCTCAGCTCTTTTGGGAAAGGCAGAAAGGCAGCCAGCCAATCCCCACAGCGGCTGTGCCTGGCCAACAATTGCCACCCCCTTCGTGGTGCAGAGGGCTGCTCCATATTTACCTCCTGCTATGAAAGAGCGGAGCCAGTAAAAGTCCCTTCGGGCGGGAGACGAAGGCAGCTGGGTGCTGGGCCCCATCGCCGTCACCTCGGTGGTCATGGGGCCCAGCTGGGTCACTCTCAAGGCACAGAGTAAAGGGAAGCGGAAGAGGAGGTGGCTGGAGGACTCTACCCGAGCCTCACCATCTCCGCCACATGGTGCCGGGTGGGCTGTGCCTCCTCAGTCCCAGAGGCGGAGCTCAGCCCGAAACATGGAAAGAGAGGGTCGGTCTGGCGGCAGGGAGAAGTGGAAGGAGACTGTTCCCCCCCCCGCCTGGTCCAAGGCCTCCTGTTAATGCTGAAGGCTCAGTCCTTCAGAGGGGGACTCTCATATGCCAACACGACGCGGTCCCCTCCCTTCCTCGGCTCGGCCATTGCTCCTACAGCGGCCTCCCCGAGCTGCCCACCCAGGCCAGCGGCGCCCGCTGATAGTGCTCCTCGAGCGGGCACGCGCACGTGCGATGAGAGGGGCCCGATGGGCCGCGGCAGCCTTTCCCCTCCCATAGGGAAGGGAACCGCAGTTTCGCCCGGCCTCCTCGTCGCCACGCCGCCTGCCCCAGGGGTCGCTCCCAACTATGGCCTACCTACCTCACAGCCAGCTGAGAGGGACCCAATGGGCCACGGTAGCCTTTCCCCACCTTCAGGGAAGTGAGCTGTGGTTTCGTCCGGCCTCTCCATCACCACGCCGCCCGCCCCAGGGATCGCTCCCAACCATGGCCTTCCTACCTCACAGCCAGTTGAGGGGGGCCCGATGGGCAATGGCTTATCCCCCAAGGGTTGGTGCCTCGCTCCATGGGGGAGAAAGAGGGAAGGGTGAACACAAGAGCCCACATGGGCCGTCCACTCATCCCCTTCTTCCCCACCCGCCCAACAGCTCCATGGGGCGGGGAGGAGGAAAAGATGGCGCCGAGCAAGAGGAGGAGGCGGCCCAAGTTAGAAAGGCTGCTGGCGGGGTTGGGGCGGCAGCGGCGGTGAGGGGGAGCGGTGACCCCCGTGAAAGGGTCATTCGACCCCCAAGGGGAATCGCGACCCTCAGGTTGAGAACCACTGTCTTAGAACATGGTTGAGCTAAGTTTAATGGTCCTTGCAAGGAGAACAAAAAGGAATCTTCTGAAAGAGCCATTTGAAACAATGTTGAATAATTTAGAACTTTTGGATGTTTGGCAACATAAGTACAATTGTTCTAGGGAGTTTACTTTTTATTCTGTGAGCCATGCATCACTGTCCAGGATTAACATGTTTTTAGTGTCTAAATCAATTATTAATAATGTTAAGAAAATGGAAATACCAAGGAATTTGTCAGATCATAATGCGATCTCACTAACAATAAATATAAGAAAACCAACCTTAAATTGGCATTTAAATGAAAGACTACTTCAAGATGATAGTATAATTTTGAAAGCAAAAAAGACAATACAACATTTCTTTCAAGATAATCTGAATAGAGAAATGAGAATTGAGATAGTGTGGGATGAATGCAAGACAGTGATGCGAGGCTTTTTTATCCTAAAATATTTAGGAATACAACTAATGAGTAAAAATTCAGATCTATATAAGAATAATTATGAAAAGGTCTGGCAGGAAATTATAAAAGATTTTAAAAATTGGAGGAGTCTGAAACTGTCTCTTTTAGGAAGAATATCGGTGATTAAAATATGTGTGCTTCCAAAATTACTTTATTTGTTTGAAACAATTCCAATAATTTATGGAGATGCAACCTTTAAAAGATGGTATAGGGATATTACCAACTTCATCTGGGAAGGGAAAAAATCTAGAGTTAAATTAAATTTTTTAAAAGATGATAGGAAAAGAGATGGATTGGGATTGCCTAATTTAAAATCATGTTTTCATGCTTCATGTTTAAATTGGATTAAAGACTGGATTAGTTTAAGATAACACACATTTATTAAATTTAGAGGGCAATAGTCTCTGGTCAGGTTGGCACTATTACCTATGGTATAATAAAAAGAGTGTAAACAGAGAGTTGAAAGAACATTTTGTAAGAAGAGCACTAATTAATGTTTGGTATAAATATAGACCACAATGCTGCCCTAAAACAACCTTATGGGTTTCACCTCATGAAGCTTAGAGAATATTCTTCTACACAAATGGATAACATATAAAGACTTGTTAGAGTGGAATAAAGTTCAGGTAATAACTAACACACAAAAGGAGCTTAAAGAATTGGGAATAAATTGTCATTGGCTATTACATAGGCAGATTAGAGAAGAATGGAGAATGGATTTAAAATCAAATGGTATTTTTAAAGGAGGAAGGCCCACTTTCATATTTTTTCTGACAAAACTAAAGTTCTCTCTAAATTGTACAAGTTATAGATATTGTGGGGGACAGAAGATGAATTGATCAAGTATCATATGATTAAATGGTCTCAAAACATTGGCCACTCAATAGATTTAGATTAGTAAATAAAAATTGGACAAAAAGAATGAATTATACAGCTTGTCAAGATATCAAAGAAAACTTATATAAAATCCATTACAGATAGTATTTAACTCCAGATAAATTATGTAAAATGTAAATTGCCCAGTTCAAGGATATGGTGCACATAGGGAAAGGGCAATAGCAGAGGTCAACAACTGGCTCCGCACATGGTGCCGCTGGCAACAGTTTGGGTTTTTGGAACACGGCCCGAATTTCCATGAATGTGGGCTTCTGGCAAGGGATGGGCTGCACCTCACGAAACTTGGCAGGAATGTTTTTGCAAACAGTCTCGCAAGGAGGATTAAGAGGTCTTTAAACTTAGTTCTACTGGGGAGGGAGACAATATTATTCAGGGCAAGGACTCGGCTAGCACAGGGGGAAAAGACCCAAATGATACTGGACAAGTAGCACAAGCGGCCAATGGCAGGAGGAGTAGAAACAATAGTACAGGACTTGCAGGAAGGGCCCGGGGACTTAAGTGTCTCTACACTAATGCACGGAGTATGGGAAACAAGCAGGATGAACTTGAACTCCTAGTACAACAAAATAAATACGATTTGATAGGCATCACTGAGACCTGGTGGGATGAGTTCGTGATTGGAATATAGGAATAGAGGGCTATAGCCTATTTTGTAAAAATAGACCAAACAAGGAGGAGGAGGAGTAGCCTTGTACGTCAAGGATGTTTTCACCGGTGAAGAGATCCGTGACTTAAACCCAGAAAGCCAGGTCGAGAGCATCTGGGAATTAAGGGAGCGAGAAACAAAAGGGATGTTCTAGTAGGGGTTTACTACAGACCTCTAAACCAGACTGAGGACTTTGATAACACCTTCCTCAACCAAATGACTGCACATTCAAAAAGGAGAGATACAGTAATAATAGAATTCAATTACCTGGATATATGTTGGCAGTCAAACTCTGCCAAGACAGCAAGGTCCAGCAAGTTTCTTGCTTGTCTTGCAGACAATTTCATGGTCCAGAAGGTGGAAGAAGCTACAAGGGGATCAAATATTCTAGATCTGATCCTGACCAACAGGGATGACCTTGTTAATGAGGTAGAAGTGGTTGGATCTTTAGGGGGGAGTGACCATGCCCTATTGGAATTTGGCATTCAGTGGGAGGGAGAAGATAAGTGTAGCCACATATTCATCTTAGATTTTAAAAAAGCAGACTTCTATAAACTTAGGGAGCTGCTGGCTGGAATTCTGTGGTCAAGAATAGTGAAAGGGAAAGGAGTTCAGGAGGCATGGGAGTTCCTTAAAAGGGAGATAATGAAGGCACAGTCTGAAATTGTGCCATTAAGGAGGAAAAATGGAAGGCATCTGAAGAAACCAGAATGGTTGGCTAAAGAACTTTCAGCTGAGCTAAGTGTTAAGAGAAACATGTACAGGAAATGGAAGAAGGGGAAACCACCGAAGAAGAATTTAAGCAAGTAGCCAGGAAATGTAGGGAGGAGGTCAGAAAGGCTAAAGCACAGAACGAACTTAGGCTGGCCAGAGACATTAAAAACAATAAAAAGGGCTTTTTTAAATATGTCCACAGCAAAAGGAAAAAGAAAGAGACGATAGGGTCGCTGTGCAGACAAAACGGCGAATTACTATGAGGGGGAAGAGAAAAGGCAGAACTACTTAACACCTTCTTTGCCTCAGTTTTTTCCCAGAAGGATACAAGCACTCAACCTGGTGGTTGGGGAGTAGATGAGGAAACAGGGGAAATGAGGCACATAATAGGTAGAGAGGTGGTACAGGAATACCTGGCCACACTGTTACCCTATTTACTGGGGATCCCGTGAGGGACTCCAAACGTGCTCAAATATTAGTGGGGAAAATTAGCTCAGAGCACAAATTAGCAAAACGGAAGGCAGGGCAACGCAGCAGAATCTTTAAACACAATCTCTACGGGGTCAGGCCAAGTCAAGTAGCACACCAAATATGAAATAATAACAGTGATTTTATTAAATACAGGCAAACAGTGTATGCAACACAATCACACAAGTAACTATAGAAAATAAAGGTGGTAGCGGTATAGAGGGATTTTTGAGAGGGATTTGTTGAATTGGGTGATACTACACCTGTCCGAAGCACAGGGGAGATCACAGCAGAGGTTTGTAATTGCGCAGTCTCGGACTGAGACTGAGAGGAAAGCTTGGTGGACGAGGCAGCAGCAAGGCAGGATGGAAGTTCAGAGCTATCCGAGGAAGGTCTCGGAATTGGGGTTTTTATAGGGAAAATATGACCGTAGGCTAGTCTGTACTTCGGGAGAGAACAATGAGGTTTGGGCGCGAGACAATGTCTCTGAAAGGTCAGAATTTAGCATGATTGAATTAAGTCCGAATGGGCAATGGAATGGCCAGTATGCAGATGCAGTGCACTTGACAATTAAGCGTCTAGCTCATCAAGTTGCCTGCTTGGGGCAGGGAGTTCTTTGTAAACAGCATGCATCTTTAATGAGGTGTTTGTCTAGGGAGGTCTCCTAAAGCGAAGATCTGGCTGAATCTGGCCTGCTTAGGTGGGGAAAGGAATGTTCAGCAATTAATGGCCATGCCTAGTTCTGTGCTTGTTCGGAGGCCTCACAAACACTTGGCCGAGGGTGGCAAAATGGGGCCGAATTGTGATATCAAAATGATATCTAATATCTTCCAAAGTAAGCCGAGTAAACAGTAATAACAATCCCCCCCCCGAAAATGGGCCA
>CAOKZL010004567.1:0-24060 GCA_948472985.1 Iguana delicatissima | reverse complement strand
CAGTATGCATTTTTAAGTGAAAAATAAAGAAAACAATCCCAAACAACGTACCTACAATCCTTTTTCTTTTTTCCTGCTGTGGCTCACCGCTTTCCAAGGATTAAAAAATGGTGCCATCCTGTTCTTTGTGGGGCGGGCCAACTGCTGAAGCTGTCCACGCCCATGGCCTGCCCTCCGTTGATCTCATGGGCGAATCAGCGCGTATCTGCGCTTCTACACAAGTGAGCATGTACGCGATAGCGCGCCTTGGGGAAAAAAAGACCACATTTTTCCCGGTTTTTAAAAAGCATGCGCAACGACAGTTGGAGACGTCTCTGCGCGGAATGAAATGTGGAAATGAAAAATTAAAGACGACACAGTGCACTCCAAGGTATGGAAGACCTCCATCAGACGTCGCGCTACCATGTTTTATTACCCCCGTGTGGAAAGGGCCTATGTCTGAAGTTTTGTCTCCTCCTTCTCTCTCTTTCTCTTTCCCTTTGCTAAAAGTTCCTCCAGCCTCCAGAATTTCACCTTCTCTCAGAAGAAGCTCTCCATTTTCTTACGTGCCTTTTCTGGAACAGATCTTTCTGCTTAGTATTAAGGATTTCCCCTTTTTCCATAACTTAGTGCAAGGCTCTCTACTAATCCCCTCTCCTCTCCTCTCCTCTCCTCTCCTCTCCTCTCCTCTCCTCTCCTCTCCTCTCCTCTCCTCTCCTCTCCTTTCCTTTCCTTTCCTTTCCTTTCCTTTCCTTTCCTTTCCTTTCCTTTCCTTTCCTTTCCAAGTGAGTACCCAGTGTCTGCTGTTTCTCCCTGCTGGTCTGTCACTTCCTCCTCATTCATCTCAGACCTAAATCCATCACTCATTTCTTTCCTCCATTCCTTCCCAACTTTGGTTCTGTATTTGCAGCAAATCTAAAACCTTTCAATTCTTAAAAACTAAACTAGCCAACGTTGTTAGAAGACCTCACAGTTTCTCCTTCCACTCTCCATCTCTGGTTAAAACTTAACTTTCCTGCTTTTAACACAGACAGCTTTTCACATTAACTAAATATTGTCATGCATCTGGTGGGATATAGTGGAATTACAGTTAGGTTTCAGTGAAGACACTGGTAATTTGTTTTCCAATTGCATATTGATTTCATTGTACTCACTTATTTACATATATTTCATTCATTTATTTCCTTTCTCTTTCATAGTCAATTTCATTGTAATGAACTGTGGTTATTTCAGTTTATCTTAATTGCAATCTGAAATAAACTAGATTGGGTGGACATACATCATGGCTCCTTGTGTTAGGATCCTAAAGCCTAGGTCTGGGAGTCTGGAGAAAGTGTATGACTAGATCTTGAACTTTTGTCCCCAAACATCCCATGGTTACAATGTACCCAAGACCACACAACACATTTGTAGCAAAGCATAGAATCTGATTGTTTGCCAATTAGATATTCCTCCCAAACTGTGACAAGAAGTCTCACTATCAAGATAATATCGTAAGCAGATAATTCTTCAAACTGAAATGAATACAAGTTGAACAAGCTAGTAGACTAGAAGAGACACAGGAGTGGTGATATATTACAAGGACAATCTGCCACTTGGAGCCAAACTACATAGCACCATAGAACTGAAAGGCACCACAAGAGCCATTTCACCCGGTCCCCTGCCATGCAAGAATACACAGTTAAAACTCTCCTGCAATATGGCTCTCCAGCTCTTGTTTGGAGGAATGTCCTCCACCCTCCAAGGGGCCCTTTCCTCTGTTGAACAGCTTTTACTGCCAGGAGGTTCTTCCTAATGATTAGGTAAAATCTTTTTTCCTGCAATTTGAATCAGTTGGAGCAGCTTGCTCTATCTTCTGCATGACAGTTGCCTTTCAAATATTTAAATACAGTAATCAAAGAACCTCTCAATTTTCTTTTTTCCAAGCTAAACCAACTACCTTAGCCATTCCTTGTTGTGCTTGGTTTCCAGATCTTTTACCATCTTGGTTGCCCTCTTCTGGACCCATGCCAGCATGTTACAAAGTACTCTGCAGGTACACAGTTTTCATTGTCCTTGTGAATGATCACTGTTGAATGGAGAATGAGTAAAGGTGTTATTTTTAAAGACTGTGACTTGATACTCCTCTCTGGCTTTTCTTCTTCTTCTCTCAAATCATGCTTGCCTTTTAAATAGAGATACCTAACCCCTATTTCTTCTCATCTAGTGGGAGATTCAAGAGAAAAGAGGATGATGTTGAAAATGGAAAAAGAAGATGACATGGAAAATGTTCAGTATTCTTTTTCCATGCTTCCTTTCCTGTTGGATTCCATGGACTATGTAGTCCAATGTGGTATTAGGCAGGAAATAGTAGTATCCTTGATGGCTACACTATAGAACACCAATAGCAGCCATTGTACTTACAAGGTGCAAATGGAGGGTAGCACAACAGAACTGTAAAGCAGTTTACAAATCAGGTTTATGTGGGTTTAGATATATATGAATGTATGTGTATATACAGCAAGAGAGAGATGGCAGCAGCAGATTCAAAACCAGATATATTCACACACTCTCTGAATTTGAAAATATCAAACACAAGCAATATATGGAATGCCAGAATGTACAATGCAGTCCAGTTAGTAGAATAAAAATCTATTATGGATATGCTCTGTAATGACACCACTGCAATGTCTAACTTTTTAGATTTTTCAAGGCCACACTTCAAACAATTTCAATGATTTAAGATTAGGGCAACAACAAAGATCTGGGGGGAAATAAAAGTGATTACTCAAGTAGCTTACATTCCACTTTTGGTCATCTACCCATTTTTCTTTCCTACTCTTTGTAGATATAAAAACCATCTGATAAGGCAAGCTTCACGTGCTTTGAAAAGTCAGAATTATACTGCCCTGTTTAGCCTGCCATTAAACTATGATTGGTGCTATTTATTTCTGATTAATGTTGTGAGGTACGTATAAGGACGCTCAATTCACATGTCACTCAGAGCAGTGTAGTCACCACAAATGAGCCAAGTAAAATTGTATGCAGTATAGAGAAAATAGGGAAAGACCCACCAAATATAAATAAATAAATGTTTAAAAATGACCATGATTTGGGAGGTTTGGGAGAAAACAGCCAGCCTTGGGAAAGTTTATGCCTGAATGCCATGGTACCAGTGTACCCAAGACCACTCAACAGATAGACCATAGAATCTAGCTTTGTCTGAATTAGCTTCTCCTTCCAGGAAATGACAAGAAGCTCTAACCTTTGAAAAAAAAAGTTCACCCAAATTGAGGACAATGTAAGTGAAGGATCTCACATATTTTTCCTTCATCCTAAGCTATAACTCTGTGGTTGCTCCTACACCACTCTTAATAGCATTCACAACTTTTTCTTCATGTTTAGTAGGAATGTAGCTGAATCAAAGTACATGCTTGGCATGTGCTATGATTTTGATTTGGCCCTCAGTAACTCCAGTTAAAAGGATCATGTAGGGCAGGGATGAGGAACATGTGACCTGAATCTAATACAATGTAAAACAACTTACCATATTTCCACAATACTGTCAACCTAGTTACTCAAGCAGAATGGGAAGGTATATGACTCATACAGTGGGAGGTGGTAGTGGCTTCCACATCAGATTTACAGTGAATCCTCTTTGTGGTATTTGAAGGAACTATCCAAATGCTGAACCTATTTTAAGAACTGGTTTCAACACCTTTGAAAGCTCCATAAAATCTAGAATAAAATCTAGAGTGAGTTTGTTGCATTCCTGACACTGAAATCATTTGTCACTGAAATCATAGGCCTATAAGATTAAGTCAGTTTGATAAAGAAATGTGGACTGAATGCAATCTTTGAGCATCCAACCACCACCGCTCTAGTTTTGTGCATTTCTGACAACACTGAACAATTTAAGAAATTTGTTCCTTTCATTACCATTATTGTCTTGACCTATAATGCTGTCAAAGGCATGTTCACAACCAGAAGCTGAGAAAGTCCCAGTTAGAGACACAGAGCTGTCTTTAAAGCTGTATTTTTGTGCATGCTCACCTGGGAGGAGACACACTGAATGCATCAGAGTACAAGCAGAAGTATTGCTCTGCTGGGTAAGTCTAAAACCTTATCAAGCTCTAGTAACAAGGAGAATTACTTGTTCCTCTTCCCCTTTGTGTCTTGTTTTGAAGGTAATGGCTTTGGCAGAATGACATTTTGAGAACTCTAGGCAACTGAGTCAAGACCTAAACATTAGGCTGCAAGCTATTTAACATGGTTCTGGTTCTCCAGTTCAGGCACAGAAGCAGAGAAAGGAAACAAGTAAGCAAGATTCAAGCAGAGGCAGAGAGACAGACAAATAAAACATAAAAAGCAACATGTAACCAGCAGTCTCACCAACCAGGAATCTTGGAATCTGGTTTCCTAGGAGATTTAGAGCTGGTTTATACCCACTTTTTTCCCCAGGTTGGGACTCAAAGCAGCTTACCATGATTAAGAAGACATAGTTAAAAACCATGGAACACAAAAATTAAAACACAATTGAACAATCAAGAAAAATTAAAACAAAGTTAAAATACATAATTAAATGCAGCAACTTCAGCATAGTTAACAATATCCAGCACCTTTTATCAGACAGACCATAATCACAAATCAAGCACTTGTCAGAATAGAAACTATTCCAACAGGCATTCCATGTTGTAAATTTTATTTGAAATTTCCCTGGGATATATTGGTATGCAAAGCAAAACACGCACAAAAGAAATCTTAAATACATGGATAGATAGATAAATAAATAGGTGAGACTAAAGCAAAGAGATTCATACAGTCATAAAGTCATAGAATCATAGGCCATTTCCACATGACAACATTCTTCCACGTTGTCTCACTGCAGTCCCGGGTCCAGAAGGGAGCACATCAGCAATGCTCCCCTCTGCACCTACTTGGTCCATGTGGAAGAGAATGCAATGGCACCATGTCTTCCTTCTGCAGCGCAGTCGGGTGTCTTCCATTGCTGTGCTACATAAGGAAGCATCACCAATGCACTCCTGCAGCTTCCGCATGGCCAGAAGAGATGGGAGCGCCGCGTGATTGCAGATGCAAAACGGATTTTTTCCGTTTTGCAAAAACTGCGCAAACACGATGCTCCATGACAGGATGGCAGCGGGATGGCAACGATGTCATGTAGAAGTGCGACCTGCTGACTGCTGCCACCCTGTGGCAGAAACGAGACAGCAACTTCGTGGAAAGGGCCATAGAGTTGGAAGGTGCCTCATGGGTAATTGAATTCCTCCCTCTGCTAGATGCAAGATCTCCAGCTAAAGCGACCCCAAAAGGTAGCTGTCCAGCCTTTTTTTATGAAGACGTTTAGAGAAGGAGACTCCACCACCTCTCCAGGGAATTAGTTCCATTGCTGAACCACTCTGACTATCAAGAAGTACTTTCTAACGTTCAATCTAGATTTACTCTCCTGTAACTTCAGAACATTTAGACATGGTCCTTCCCTCTGGGGCAACAGAGAACAGGCCTGCCCCCTCATCTCTATGACAGTTCTTGGGGTATTTAAAGAGCACTATCATGTTAATCCTTAGTCTTCTCTTCGCTAAACCGAACAGGCCCCATTTCTTCAAACTTTCTTCACATGTTTTGTTCTTCATCTCTCTTGTCATCTTGTTGCTTTTTTCTGAAACTGCTCCGACTTGTCTATATCCTTTTTATAATGAGGTGCCCAGAAACAGTGCAGTTCTCCAGATGAGTATTGACCAGTGCAGAATAAATTGGGGCTATTCCTTTCCTTGACTTGGAAACTATCTTTTTATTAATGCAAACTAAAACGTCATTGACCTTTTTTGCTGCAGTATCACACTGCTGACTCATATTCAATTTATTTTTCAACAATAATCCTAAAGTTCTTTCTGCATGCTGCAGTGCTGAGACATTTATCTCCCATCCTATACCTGTGTGTTTGGTTTTTGTGGCCAAAAATATAGAATTTTGCATTTGTCTCTATTGAATTTCATTTTATTAATTTCTGCCCAATTTTCTAATCTATCTAGGTCCTTTGAATTCTGTTCTTATCCTCCAAAGTGTTACCCACCTCTCCCACAGAATTATGGATTTATAGAGCTGGAAGAGGCCACTGAGTCCAAACTTCTGACATGGAGTTTGGTGTCATCCGCAAAACTTGATAAGGATTTCCTCCACCCCAACACCTAAGTCATTGACAAAAATGTTGAAGAGGAATGTCCCTAGGATTGAACCTTGGGGTAACATCTGTGTCTAACATCTGTGTTTTTTTATACTGTTGTTTACCCTTTCCCACAATTGTGAATTCTAGCATTACATGCTTACTTCCTCTTAAAGTGCTGACTACTTTGATTCTTGTAAACAACTCCCCCCTATTTGTTACAATCAAGTTCAGGATTGCTGATCCTCTTGTTTCTTCCTCCATCTTTTGAAATAAGAAATTATTTGCAAGTAACATTAGGAATTTGGTGGTGAGCCTATGCTTAGCAGAGTCTCCCAGCTGATATCAAAGTAATTGAAATCCCCCATAATTTAATTATATTATTAATTTTTGCATATTTAAGATATCTGAGATTTGTTTCTAAGAAGCATAATCCACCACCTCTTTTTGGTTTGGTGGCTTGTAATAAACTCCTATGACAATGTTGCATTTATGCATTTATTTCTCTATTTATTTTTACCCATATGATCTCAGCTGGCCCATTCAGATCACTCTCATAGATTTCTGGACATCTGAATTTGACATGTAATATTACTCCTCCTCATTTTCTGACACATCTGTTATTTTTCATTAGGTTATACCCTTCAGTTGTAATATTCCAGTCACAGGAGTCATCCTACCAGGTCTCTGTTATGCATATAAAGTTATATTTACCTTCCTGTACTAGGTGTTTAAGCTCATCTTGTTTGTTTACCAAACTCTATGCACTGGTGTATAGATATTTTAGGCTTTGTTCTCACCTATGAATTTAACTTGTGTTTTCTGTGGATCTCATTCTCTCCCTCATGTTTTCTTCTAGAATTCACATCCTTGTGTTTTGAACTTGCCTTCTAGTTGATGTTTCAACTGTCATCTTCAGTTCCCCAAGAGTTTCGTTTAAAGCCATCTTGATCAGAAGATGTTCTTCCTAGTCTTCGTGAGATGCAGCCCATTTGTACCCAGTAGTCTAGACAGAGCAATAAAGACTGTAGTCCCATAAACCAACCTCTCTCATCTGTACCATCTACATAGCCAGTCATTCACGTTAAGTATCTTCCTGTCCCTCTACGCTTTACTGGAAGAACTGATGGGAATACCACCTCTAGCTTCCTGGCCAGACCTTCACAGTCATAGTGATCTGCTTAAAGGTATTCTTGGTCATGTCATTGATAGCCACATGAATAAAGATTTCAGAACAATCTGAAAGCTTAAATCCTGATATAAAGCCTCTCCCTTTGCCATACTACAGAACTCAGGAAGACGCTGCAGAGACAGCCTTGGGTTACCATCCTGTAATATGTACCTCATAGTATACCCACTGAAAAGAATGGGATACACTTCTGAGTAAGTTTGTATGGGATTGTACACTCTGTCTGCAAAAAAGAGTCTGGTCCATTGTCCTAGCAGTTAAATAGCATGTTTCTCCAGCCAACATTGACAAATATAGTCCTTGTTCATTTCCTGCTCCTGTTTGGAATTTGAGTTTAAGAAGCTGGAAGCATGAGCACCATCATTCCACTGACCGTATTTGGCCTTTCTTCTAACTGAAGCAGAGCTGGGGTTGCATTGCTCCGTAATTGGCATGAACATAGGCAGCTCTTGTTTTTAGTAAATTCAGATTTGAATAATTTGTATGCAATTAAATATTGGTATTATGACAGTGACTGCTATAATTAGCTCATAATAATAATCACACTTACATTGCACTCTTAATTCAAGGATTTCTTAACAACAAATGTTAATTAAAATCTAACAATGCCCTTGGGAAGGAGAGAAATGGAAAGCCACCCATTTCATATACAGGCAGATAAACAGGCTTTGCAAGTAATTCCCAGGGTTTATGTTAAAGATAAACCTTTGCAAAATTTTATATCATTGCTTTTTCCACTTGAGTGTGTGTAGCATAAATTAGGATCACACCAGTATTACAAAGACCCTAGGCTGTTATCTTTGGTATCTGTGCAACACTATGCTGAAAATATAATCAACATGTGACAGTAAGAACAGACAGCTCAGCCTGAAAAACAAGATGGTATATTATTGTACAGAAAAACTAGCTATAGGATCTAGAAGTATATAGATTTAAAAGGACTTTTAATAGATTTTTTTTAAAAAAATGGTACTTTATTAATAGCAATAGCATGTGTATTTCTATACCGCTTATCAGCTAAGTGCTCTCTAAGTGGTTGACAATGTGTTAGCTAATCAGTCCTTTATTAAGGACTGATCTTCATGTTGTTTCCTTAGCAAACAGCTTAATGGACTGAGCTGTGTTCAGCCCATTCTTTAGATATTTGATGCATGCAAGAGTAAGAGAGGAGGGCTGAATCTTGAAAATTAAGAATAGAAAAATGAAATGAGATAATTTATCTCATAGGTAAATTAGGAATAGTAGGATCAATTCCTATATGATGTCTTTGAACTGCATATTCTTAGCATGACTGGTAGCTGCAGGAAGTTCATCTGGAACCTGAACAGAATGATGTTCCACTTCCTGAAGGCATCTTGACACAAAGGTTATGCTGGTAGTTACCACCTTATACAAGTTCTTGTACTGCAGTGAAATTAAAAGAAAAAAAACCATTTTGCAACATGATGTAGCTGTGAAGGAGTAAACTCCTACAGACTGTGGTAGAAGGCATAAACAAATAAGACAAATACTTAGACCAGGTACTGTTAACACTGTGACTTTCCTGTTGTTGTTGTTGTTGTTGTGCACCTTCAAGGCATTTCTGACTTACAGCAACCCTAAGGTGAACCTATCACATGGTTTTCTGGGGCTGAGAGTGTGTGATGTGCCCAAGGTCACCCAAAGGGTTTTTGTGGCCAAGTGGTGAACTGAACCCTGGTATTCAGGGTTATAATTCAATGCTCAAACTACTACATCATGCTAGCTTGACTACAGTTCCCACCATCCTTCACTGTTGGTCAAGTTGGCTGGAATTCAGAGGAATCCAACAATTTTTAGATGGCCACAGATTTCCCTGTCTGAGTCTGAAACAGCAACCATCTGCAAACTACAGATTTGTGTTGTTCATAAGGCTGTAGAGATAGCCTTGATTTATTTTAGCTAAGAACACAACATATTGGTCAATGTTGCTCTTTGTTTTCTTGTTTAACAAACCAAAACAGCTATAACAGTCTCCTACAGGTAGGAAAGCTTCCCATATTTGAGGAAGAAAGAGATCACTGACAAATATTGACAAAATTGCAGTCATTTAGATTGCTTATGGTAGAACACAGTAAATGCAAAGCAATTGGAGTCGCAGGTGTTTCAGCACCTGTTAGAAGTACAATTACTATTTTTCAACTCTTAACATATGTGTGTGCTCAAGCAAACACAAATGAAAAGAAGAAACAGAACCTACAGTTAGTTACATAGTCTTATTTAAAGAGTAAGTTAATGGGAGAGACTCCATAATTGAAGCTGGTAATTTTAAAAAAAAAATCACTATTTAATTAGAAGAGACAAGATGGTATACTCCTACTTCTGCACACAGAGGTAGTTTTGTTCCTCTGTTAATGTCAGGTAGCAAAACCACCACTGGCTCTATATCATTTGTACGCTGCCATTGCTATGGAGATTCAATTAATTACTTTGTCTCTATCCTGGCAAGTAGCAGTCACTAGCCTGTATTTACATTTGCAGCATACATGCTGCAGTTTTAAGAAGGACTACCTGCAACAGGACACTTGTGATGGGATGACTTCTATTGTTATTATGTCACTCAAGCCTCTTCTACTGTTTGGAACTGCTATGAAAAGGAAAGACAGAAGCCAGGGGCCACATTTAGATTCATAGCAGAAAACTCTACTCTCCCACATATCTGACAACTGCTAGAGTACTCCCTGATTACTATTCCAGCGAGAACAGAGTATGATATCAGATGAGACCTGGCAGTCATGTTTCAAGGTACTGTCAATGAGGTCCAACTTAAACGTATTGTGTGGGAGATAGAATAATGCATCTTCTGAGATAGACTCATAAAACATAATCACAGAATCATCCAGCCTCTGTTTAAAAACCTCCAAAGAAGGAGACTCTACCACATCCTGAGGCAGCGTATTAACTGCTGTTGAACTGTTCTTACAGTCAGGAAGTTCTTCCTAATGTTTAAATGGAATCTCTTTTCCTGAAGTTTGAAGTCTTTGCTCCGTATTGTAGTCTCTGGAGCAGCAGAACAAGTTTGTTCCATTCTCCATATCACATCCCTTCAAATATGTAAACATAGCTATCATATCACCTCTTAACTTTCTCTTCTCCAGGCTAAATATACCCAGCTCTCTAAGCTGTTCCTTATAGGGCATGCTTTCCAGGCTTTTACCATTTTGGTTGCCCTCTTCTGCACATGTTTTTTCTTGAACTGTGGTGCCTAGAATTGGACACAGTATTTCAGGTGGGGTCTGACCAAAGCAGATTGAACTGCTCTGATGCTTCCTATGCTCTGGTAGGAAGAATTTTACATTTTCTCCACATATCACAGGTCCTATTTTATTTTCCCTTGGAATGGCTTTTAGGTGTAGAGGGGGAAGGATGAGAAAATATGGCTGAATACATTAGTATTCAAAACCACAAGTAGGAATGCACGAATCATCTATTTTTGGGGTGTACAAATTTGGCACATATTCATTCACAAATAATTGTGTCATGTCCTATTTGCTCATCCATCTAAAGAAATATTACCATAAACTGCTAATTTACCTGCACATTTTAAAATACATTTTATCTTCTAATATGTTTAAAAATGTCTTCTGTCCAAATACAGTTATTTTGATGTACTTTTTTCTTAACCAATAGGTGCTCCAGAACATTTGGGATGCACAAAAGTTCCAAGGATCAGTAGATCAGGTCTTTTGTATTGTCTCCACAAATATCCTTAATTAGGAGATATGCTAACATATCTCCTATGTTAACATATCTCCTATGTCTTCTTGACTTAGGTTTGACACCAAATGTTAATTTACAACATTATAAAAGCTTGCCCAGGAAATCTGACAGGTTAGGGACTGTCAGAAACTGGAAATGGTCAAAAAGTGAAACCTTCTACTATGGGGTACATGAACAACCTATGGATGCTTGCTTGCAACTGACTGCATGCATACATGATGCCTATAAAGTCTCCCCGCTGGCTTGGCACCTCCCGCGCCTGAGCTTGCTTTGCAAACAGTGTGTGTGTGGTACCAAGTGAATGTCTGTAGGCAAGAAGAACTGTCAGAAGTTTGCTGTGACAAGTTCTATTAATTCGACCAGGGGATTCCCTCTTTTCATAGGCAAGACTTGGGACTGCACATCCATGTGAGTGGTCCTAAGTGAGCCTTGGTAGGTAAGAAGAACTAACGAAAGAGTGGACCCCACGTCAAATTAATGGAACTTGTCCTTAATTCGGAAGTGTTGAAAGAGCAGGTTGTCAGATAATAGGGTGTCAAAAGGCAGAGGCTTCCTGTATTGCTTGTTGTAGGGCCTTGTGGAAAGTGTAGGAGTGAAAAGGATAGGTACTTTGCTTTAAATCCACTGTCTTTCACCTGCTCCAGTTTCAGATGTACTGGACTAGAGCTTCTATTCTGCCTAGACAGCATAGGGGGAACTTAAGTAAACTGAATTTGGCTTTTCTATAGTGATGTGGTTCTCTGCTTTTCCTAGCTGAGTTTGGATCCATATGCAATCATTTCCTTTAAGCTAGCTACAGTGAGGGATGGTAAATTAAAATGTGCATAATATCCTTATTGATCATGGGAACCAACCCAGCCATCTCGAATCTTTGATGGGGTTTCTGTAGGAAATGAGAGCGTTGCTTGCTGCAGTCTTTGAAATAACATACCCTGTTTTTAATGCCCCTTGCTCCTGATACTAAAGTAGACTGTCCAAGCTAAAATAGAGTGCTCAAACAGTCAAATATACAGATTTTTTTTATCATGGATGAATATTATTTTCTGTATAAATATAAATCCTGTATATCATCTACACAAAAATTTATCCAACAAACCTGGAGGCCTTTATATTGTTTGTAATCCCCCCCAAAAAAACCCTACAAAAACATCTACACAAATGAAAGACAACTTTTCTGATCAACAGCTTATTGTACACATATTGCTTTTCTCCTCAACTTTTAATTAAAATCTAGAATACTTGCTTAAGAGTAACTCACTTAATAAATTAAAACTCTAATTACATTTTGCTAGCAGCGTTAGGTGTCATTTTTCGAGGATAGCAGTTGTTCCAAAGGTTGACAAACGAGAAGATAACATTGGCTGAAATGTGGGTTAGTGATTTTTAATTAGAATTTTTACTCTTCCTCACTTCTGCATTGCCAATTAAGCAATAAGGGAAGTAATGGCTAATTTTAGAATTTCCACTGTCAAAAATCATTGTTTTCAGTTCAAATTTCTGTCAAACTGTATTCTCTATGATACCTTATACAAGTCTCAGATAGGAAGCTGAAAATGGTTCTGGCTAGAATACTGAACAAAGCACTAATATTTTAATTGCACTTGTCTGATTTAATCTAGTAGTTCCTTCAAATACATCATTTGTTATGATACATGCAATAGGCTGGAACCCTGTCAATGACAAATGTATGCGTGTGTTTTGGATGATGCATGAGGGGCTGTTCACCATCCAAAATCTACCCCAGCAGCTGTCAAGTCCTGTGGGGTCATTGCTACAGCCATTAAATTACAGGTAGAAGGAGAGGCAACCAAGTAGTAAGGACTGTGGTTCACCCCTGTTGCAGTTCTTCAGAGAGAAAGACAAATGAGGATGTTGTTTCTCTTCCTCTCTCTGAAGAACAGCAACTGGGAAAAGTCACCTCCATCCCTTCTGTTCCCTCCTCTCCTTTGGGCATCTAATGGCTGTAGCTGCAGCCCCATAGGGCTCGAGATTTGATGGAGGTGCATAAAACTGCACTTATGGGGTTTTCCACCCCACACATCTCATACAGGATCTCTGTCACAGTCTATCCAAGATACTTTTACCTTCTGAATTAAAAATGAGACCATTTCTTTAAATTTAACATAAAGGTAAATGTAAAACTCTTGAAACAAGCAAGGATGAACCCAAGTATCAATAGTGTTTATACATCTGTTACCTTTTTAGAACACCCAATTTTCTGAGGAACGTACAGATAAATTAAAATATAAAATAGTATATAATGTAAATATAAAAATAGAATCCAAAATGAAAAAAATTTAAAGTAAAACAATGACAATAAAACAGAGTATTCCAGATAAAACCAGCAGCAGTTATAAAAGAGAAGGTACACAATGAGATTAAAAGTAAAGCCAACAACAAGACTAAAGATCTCAACTGAACAAAACAGTCCCCAAGGGGAAAAGAAAACTTGCATGTTACAGCACTTAGTATATCATGGTTAAGGCTATGGGACAAATGAAATAAAACAGCCTGATATGCTGTTGAGAGTTTGGATTGTCTAAGTAATGGAGCTGAATTACTGTCAGGGGAAGAATACATCTGTATTTAATTGGAATGTAATCAGAAGTGTGAAGGGCCTCCATAGATGATCCTTTCCTTCTTGCAATTGCTGAGTAAATTTGCACACAAGCCGAGAAACAAAGTCAAATACAGCAAATGACTGAAAATATCTCAGTGAAACTCCTAAGCAGTGGTATATCTCTGCTAGGTCCTGCTAGTGCTGCTAGAATGAGTGACTTCTTCTCCCTTTGCTGGTCCCCACACCCTAAGAACATACCATTGGGTCTTGGCCATACGCAACAATATTAAAAGGTAGGAAATAATAAATCTTTTTCCCATGTAGTCCATCCATTTTGCATGTAAAATTATTCACTGTATGAAACTGATTATGCAAAAATATTCACATGGGCATAGATAATCATGCAGGTCTTTCCCAACTAACATTAATCTCTTTCTTGACTGAATGAGAATGGTCAGCCTCCACAAAAATTTCTTCTGACCTGGTTCCAGGCTTCTGGGCTTTTCCATGATCATGTTAGTAGTAATTACAGGAAGCCGCACATGTGGTTGTATGGAATGAGTCATTTAGCTCTTATTTATAATGCCTTAAAATCCTAAAATATATTTTTGATGGGAAAACAATTTAACAATAACTATATATGTATATATCATCCTTGACATGTTCATTAGATTTGATCACAAAACATTTGAGTTTGTGGTGATTGCTCTTGCTGAGTGCTGACTTTCTACTGCTTCTTCAATGTATATTTTTGTACAGTTACAAATCACTCAAAACTCATAATGCCTGTTTTTCATCATCTGTGCCCTTTCTTCTATTGAACTTACATGCAAATCACTTATCAATGCCATTGAGAATTTTTGAGCCCTTCTACTTCAGTAACAGACTATTCCCTTTCTTTGTTTTTAAAGCACATTTTGTCACCTTAATCCATGTGACATTTTTCTAAGTTGCTTGGGAAATATCGTAACAGAAACAAAACTGAACTTTGAAGCATTTTGCTCCCTATTCTTATTACAAACCATTCCCACCTACAAGATTCCTTTGATATTGAACATGCATCTCTTTATAATTCTTCAGTAACTCATCTCTTCTGAGCAGCACTTGAGCCCTTTTGTGTTGCATCAAAAGCATGACTGAAATTCAGGTACAATGTATATCTGATTCTCTCTGTATGCATCTGCTGTGCTGTTCCCACTATTATTACCTTTCCCAAAATATTTTGTTAAAGGTGTCTGTCTTTAATAACTCTGGAATGTGAAGTGTGAATGAAAATCACTTGAATGATGAGAAGGTTGCAGAGGTACTGGGGATGTTGGCTAGGGTTATAAAAGAGAGTTGAGGAGGGGTGTGTGTGTCTAAGTGTTGGCACTCTTTCAGGAAAAAGATGAAAAAGAATGGGCTTGACTAAACAGTCCTCCCATAAAGTGCTGACAGGGAACATTCAACATCAAGGTGTGCAACAGAAGAATTAATACAACATGGAAACTATTGTGCTGTTCTGTCTATCATCAGTTCTGACTGACTGATAGATCTCATGTTCTGAGCAAAACAACAACAACAACAACAACAACAACAACAACACGGACCTATGGAGCCAGGCATATGAAGTCTAGTTTTCATAATGATTGTCTATTTGAGGAACAGTTTGCCACTGGAATTGAGATATTCTCCCTGTCACTCCCATTTTTTTTCATTCATTAAATCTTTCATACTGTTTAGGAAAACATCATCTTGTGTGAAATGAGCCTGTGTTAGATGCATTTTACATATATGCATAGATGTATCATTCAATTCTCCAAATTTCAGGGCTAAAAAGTTTGGCACAGCAAAAAAGAAATGTCCTCTTGAGTAACACCCTGTGCTCTGATATTAACTCAGATGAGGAGAACACAGCTGGATTTGACCAATAAAGAGCCATCTGAGGCATCAGTACAGAAGACACTCCGCACAATACTCCTCTCAACATTGAGCTAGGAATGGTCTTGCCCAACTCTACTGGCTCAAGGACAGCACTGGAACACACCTTGATGATGTAGCTTCTGCATCACTTTGGGCCATGCTATACTGTCCAACATCTAATAGATGAAGCTCGGGACACATGTGGCCAAACAACATCAGAGTGTAGCCAAGATAGCAAAAGTTATTACTGAGGAAGAACACACAGAATAGGAGAGACTGCAGCAGTTTGCTTTTGGCTAAGCCTTCCTCTCCCCCTGCCTCTGATTTAACTGAGTGGAAATTGCTTTTGCAGTTCAAATTCAGTTTGCAGCATTTGAAGTAAGCTGAGAGTAAAGGGGGGAAATGGAAAGTGAAGTCAGAAACTGGGACACTTTAAAAGCAGCTGGAAAAATAGGGTAACAGAGGATTAATCAGCCCATCTATGGTAGTGCAGCACAGGCCTTGGCCTTTCAGTGCAATCTGAGTGTTCATGGGGAGGTGTACCTTCATGGCCTTCCCTGCTATCTGATCAGCAATGAGCCACGTGCCTAGCACTTTTATTCCTACTGCTCAGCGGCACAAAAGGCCTGTTCTTGGCTTTCCTTGGTGGGGCCTGGCATATTGTGGGCCCTTCCTGGCACCAGAGAGCTATTCTTCATGTGCCCAGAGTTCCAGTTGGGCCTAGTAGGCCGCAAGTTTTTTAAAATTCATTACTACCAGCCTGGCGCTGGCCCTGGCCCTGGCCTGGATAATGAGACTCAAGACTCTTTTGCAGGAGGGTCAGCAGCAACCCCCCCCCCAAGTCATGTAAATGGTCCCTCAGCTTATAGACAAGGCCTCTGAAGCAAATAATTTTCAGGTGGTTGAAGAGGGCCAACAGGGTCCATATGAAGTCCATGCAGAGGAGAGGAAGCCTCTGCTGGATCCCATTCTGGCAGTTCTGGACAACATTGCTCCTGTAGGGGAGCCACCTTTCACTTACCAGTTGCATCAGGCATCTCAGAGAGGGTTAAGCAGGATCTGATCTACTTTCCCCTTTCAACAGATGTTTGGAGGCTACTTGTCTCCTTTTCCCAATAGCTGTGGCCCAAATGGCCCACTAATTTGGCTCCTTGTGAACCTCTATTATTCACCCTTTTTTCTCTTTCCATCTCTTCACAGGGTCCAATGGCTGAAGCAGCTGCTTGGCTTACGCAACTTTTCTTCCTATGATATCTGTCTACACAGGCTCTGGGTGTAACAACTGTGGTCCCCATTCCCCCTTCTACTTAGTCTATGGTGATGTCTCATTTCCCTTAAAGGGTCCATTGCTACCAGCTACCAAAGAAAGGTTATGACAGGGGGATTATGTTAGACTATTACTGGCATAACAGCTGTGTACACATACTGTTTATATGGGTGTGATTATCCAGGTTTATCTGACCCAAATGTCATAAGTCATTCTAACAAGAGAGAAGCTGCATGAGTAATTAACAGTACAGAGGTCAAAGAACCAAGGAATCAATTTAAGGCTGGGGAAACTAAGACAGATAGAGGCACATGCAGAATAATAGTCAAGATCCAGTTCCAAGTTTCCAGAAAACAAAGTCTCTGAGCTGGTCCGGGTATCTTTTACAAGGAGTGAGTGATGGACATTGCTCCCCAGTACCTCCAAAGCGTTTTCTGCCTTCCTTCTCTAGAGAGACTGATTATTCAGTGATAACAGCTGGGGCAGCTCCAATTCAGCTGCAGGTGAGCTGAAGGCTACACCAAACATTCTTGTGCTGCTGCTATCTCACAGGGAAACCCTAGGTAGGGCATGCCCTAGTAAAGTATTTTGATATCATTCACAGCCTTTTTGCATTTTGCTGGTCCTGCATGGTGACTCTCATTGCCTTAAAATTTGCCTTCTCTCCTTGATCCTTCCCTCTTGTGGGACAGGAAACATAAGAGATTATGGCTGCAATATATGATGTAAGCCACATCCATTACGGGTAATAGGGTCAAAAGTGGTCATTTGTTGTCCAAAATCCCTGTAGCTTCTTCCCAGATGAGTGCTGGGGACAGCTGGTTCTACCCCAGCTCATTTGCTGAGATTTTAAACACTCTTGTGCCATCCGTACAGGGTCCCACCCTAGAAGCCAAAAATGCAATTTCTGCTTACCTTTTCTGCTAGATCCAGCTATGCCAGGTACTTTCTTACATAACTTTCATTGAGTATTTCTAGGTCTTTGCTATTTTTGGCAAGTAAGATTGTATCATGAGCGTATCTTAAACTATTGATGTTCCTTCCTCTGATTTTTCATACCTGACTCCTCTGAGTCTAATTCTGCAGCTTAAAATCAGATGAATGATCTGGCGAACCTTCAGACTTCACCTTAAAGTAAAGGGCCATCATGATATTGGCAATGTATCTAATAGCTAATGGTTCTAATAGGTAATAAAGAAACTCTTCTCTTTCAAATGTACCACAAAATGCATTAAATGTTCAAAACTGGGCAAACTCAATCTGGGTCCTGGAGGTGTGTAAAGATACACAAGAGACCTAAAGATCAGCAAACTCTGGAGATTCAAGATCAGTCCAGAGCTCCAGTACCCTAATGCAACTTTTAGAATTATTTGACACTGAGGTCTCTCCTTCCCATAAAGAAGACTCTGAAGTTCAGATAGCAGCATCTACATCCAAGAGTGAGATGAGGTAGAAAGTGCAAACAATGAAGATTATTGTTCTAGCAACTACTCATTCTTGGATGGAACAGCCTGATATGATTCATGCTTCTGTACACTCCCTTAGACTTAGAAGGGAATGCAAGATTAACCTCTGTTCTCCTGGTCCTGAGCTTACGCACTGGTATCCTGGTGAAATGTATACCATTACTATTATGTGCTGCTCTTGATTCCCATAATATCCTTGGTACCATAGGTTCGGTTATAGAGATCACAGGTTGTGCTCAAGGACTAATTATCTTCATCATCATACTTCTTTGAATGCTGCATGATAGCAGGACCACACACTACTCCTGCCAGCAATAGTCTAGGGAAGGAGACCTAGATGTAAGATCCTTTTTTTGCTCCTGCTCCCCTCTGAGAAAAAGTACACCATAGCATATTAACAGAGCAAGTTGATCAAGAAACCAACTTTAAGTTACAGCTACTATATCTATGCCTTTTTCCCATTTCCATCACAATTACTAGTTTACATCGCACACTCCTTTACCTGCCTGATTATGATAGGGCAGCACACTGTGGACAAGTCCAACATGACAGCGTTACCAAGGAACTCTGTTCCTTCACTTCAGTTATCTAATTTACCAACAACTTAGGAGACAACTCAGGCAACTACAGATCAACCAGTGTATAGAGGGGATTTGGATTTAGGATCAACTGCACCTTTCTGCTCCTCAGTACAGCTCCATCGCTCTCCTCATTGGCATCTTTGCATGTTGCAGAAGGTGATCGAACTCCAAGGAGGGAGAAAACATTTGTAATTCTTTGTTGTTGGGTGTGACAATGAAATTACATTCTGATTCCTGTTTGAGACCTCTAGAGTTCGTGGCCTCAAAACCTGCATCATCTGAGGAACCAACCTCCTCCATGACAGGAGTCCGCTACTATGTTGATTGGTCAATGCACCTGTCAAAAAGGGGGAGGAAGAGGAGGCTTACTCCTTAAAAACTTTTCATTCCTTAAGGAAGGGCTAGAGACTGCATAGACTGGAGCCTTTGGTCCACTTTTAAAATTTACCAGATTAAGTTTCCTGTTGGGCATTTTCTCGGCTGCCTTGTCCCACCATGCCTCATTGGCTCTTTGTCAATACAAAGACAGGAAGCAATGCATCACTCCTGCTCATAAATATGAGCCACAACTTGCTGAGATGGAGGAGGACAGCATTCCATAGAAAGGCAGAATAAATAATCATGTACAGCACATGATATATCATTTGTATCACTGGTCATACCATCTCTGCTTCATGAGATTTTCTGCATTTAAGCATTCAGGTCTAAACACTGAACCAGGTGTGTTGCAAACTGTCACCAGGATTCATCTTTACTCTAATATCAGAAAGGCCCAAGTACTTCTCCTTTTAAACAGCTTTTGTGGCCTTAACTTGCCCCTTGGTAAACTCTTGCATTTTCTTCTATATATTTTGGAGTGATATTCATAAATTTGTACAACTTCACTGCCTGAAAAGAGCAATAAATTGATTGATTTACATATTTATTGAACAATGACGTTCAGGATGCAAACACCTGTGGTGCATCATTTTGTTTTTCAAAGTTACCCTTATGGAATGGACTTGCAGTATGACTCTCAAAGAAATATCCCTCTGACAAAATTAAAAAAAACAACAACACCCTGATGCCAGTTTTAAAATAAAAATAAGCAGATGGATACAGGTAAGGCTTATAGTACAGCATGCATACAAGAAGGAGATGAAGAGCTGAATTTCAACCAAGGAAGCTGAAAGATTATTAATTTAAAGACACCAGACAAATTCAGCAGCCTCCACACATTTTGATTTTAACTTAATATTAGTCTAAAATATTACCACTGAAGTGTGAATGATGCTTTTTGTTCCCTTGACATCTAACAAGAAAAGAACATAAACGAACATGTTCCAAACTCATCTCTAATTGCAGCACTCTGTTTAGGCACTGTTTTCCAGTAATTCTTGCATTTGTAGCGATGACTAGGTTGTGACTGGTAAAAGAACAATGAGCACCAGCTTACTGGAGCTGTATCACCCAAGTGTATAGACAATGAAATTAATTTTCTGTTGATATTCTGAAATAGCTCAGACTGATTTGTGCCTTCATGTTTTCAGTGAGCCTGTAGCTTCGCTGTGTACTGGTGTGGGTTTGGGAAATTACCAATCCATGCTAGTGCCCAGAGACTGTGCAAACTCACTCCATCCTAGCCCAGGCAATCCCAGATCATTACCCTGAGGTTTCCTCAGAGGAAGAAGACAAAGGATAGCAGGACTGCTTAACTGAATGATGCCTGGAGGTTGGAAGTTACCCCATCTTGTTTTAGACAAATGTATTTTTTTTCCTATCCATTGAGCTGTGCTTGTTATCACAATTTTCACTAATGTCCAACCCATTATGCTATTTGACTTCTGTTTCTCATTTGAAAACCATGAGTTCAAGACAGGCAACTGCATTCTATGAATGAAAAGTCTGAAAAGATCTGATTTTAAATCCAGGGAGTTTTATCTGATTAGGCCTCTACAGAGTGTTTTACTTAGCAGTTGCAATATGAAAAAAGCTACTGAGTGACATGGTTTACAAGCTAGAGTTTTAAGACTCTTATTCATTTGGGGTGCACTTAATAATCATTATAATTGTGTTTCATGTGGTCTTAGTTACTACTGAGAATCCAGCAGGAGTTACAAGAAACTAAGAACTGTATGTGAACAAGTTTGCACTTAACTCTTCACACACTCTGCTCTGTCCTGAGACTGTTGTATGCTGAATCACTTCCTGATAGCTGTTACCTTAATCTATCTATTCACTCTAAATTTCTCTTGGTGCCTGCTGCTCCAGCCATCATGCTTAGTTACATTAACACACTATTGTTCAGTGATGTATTTAAGTCTTTTATTCCAGGTCTCAAGTCAAGTCTCAGGTCTCTACCTTCAAGTCTCAAGTCAAGTCTCAAGTTCTTGAAGATACTTTGAAGTCAAGTCTCAGGTCTAGAAGTCAATGTTATACCCCAGCCAAAATTCCAGAATTATTGGATAGAGTGAATTAAATCCAGTTTTAACAATTTAAGCAGAGTTGACTCTCCACATTCGCAATTTTGCCATCTGCAGCTTCAGAAGCGGGGAATAGGATTCTATCTTAATCTCCATTACTGAAGATTCAAAAGCTTTAGAAGGAAGGATCCTTTCTCCCCAAGCCCATTGCCTAACACATTTGATGTTCCCCTCTGCGAAATTGCACCCTGCACTCTGGGGGCGAGTCTTGTCTTTTGTTCTTAGGAAAAGTTTTAGAAGGTTCCTCTGATATGCAGTAGGGACAGGCTACTGAGGAGACCTTATGCCCATTGCCTAACCCGTTTGCTGTTCCCATCTGAGAAATGCACCCATATGTTGGGCTTGAGAGAGATTGTCATGAGACTAGTAGGCAAAAGGAGATGGAGGCAATGTTCAAAGTCGTATGGTTTCTGAATGATTGTGTTATGTTACTGGACCAAGGGCATCAAGTCAGTCATTAAAAATATACAAGTCTCAAGTTGAGTCAAATTGAGTCAGTGCATCATTTATGGTCAAGTCGAGTCCGAGTTGAGTCACTGAAGAGGCTTAAGTCTGACTTGAGTCCAAGTCGAGTCTCACTGCTACTGTTTCTCTTATCCTTCAATTCTGAATAGCATAAATAAAAATTATTACAACAGCCTAAGAAGATCTATGTTGGATCAGACCTAATGCCTATCTAATATAACATTCTGTTCTCATAAGGGTCAACCAAAGCCCTATCAGAAACTGATGACCTATATGTGAACACAATAGCACCGTCTTGATTATGTTTGCTAGCAACTACCTCTGATACTAGAGAGATTATACAGTCATCATGAATGGTAGCCATTATCCTTAACTTCCACTAATTTCTCTGGTTTTTTTAACTTGCCCAGGTTGGCAGCCATTGCTACATGTTGTAACAGTGAATTTCATATTTTAACTATTCAATAGGTAAAGATGTCCTATATGCCTTGAATTCACCAAGCTTTGTGGTGAATTTTGGCTTCCATGCTGGTTCACAATGATGCAGATGGTGTACTGGCTGACATAATACAAAAATCCTTCTTCCTAGGCTGACTTCTTCTTATCTGGTGGGGACAGGCAAATGAGTCTAGACTGAGCAAGCTGGGAATCATAGAATCATAGAGTTGGAAGAGACCCTAGGGGCCATCGAGTCCAACCCCCTGCTATGCAGGAACACCCATCAAAGCATTCCCAACAGATGGCCATCGAGCCTCTGTTTAGTATAGATTCCTTGAAGGAGTAGTCTATAGAAGGACTATGCAAGTCCTTGAATCTATACAAGGCTTCTATACAAGTCCTTGAATCTATATAAGGATTCTATATAAGTCCTTGAATCTATACAAGAACTAGGGGAAAAATGAGAAAAGAGCTTGAAGAGGATTTTCCTTATGGGGATTTTTGGACACGTCAGAAGACCATTTCTAATTTTTTCCTTGATTCTTTCAAACCTCTTTCCATCCCTAATATAGCCTATACTCTAAGTATTATAGACAGAGAACTATTTTGTGAACTCATTTGTGAAGTCTGGGAGACTGAGAGGGGTACCTTCACCAACCTCCCACCCCTGGCCTCAGATAATTTTCCATTGAGTTATTTGGAGAAGAAATTAGGCTTACTCATGCAATGTTATATCAAGTCTGATCCTTCTTATTATTAATCATGAGGGTTGTAGAGGCCAGTCTCTTGGTGGTAGGAACATATTGTGGGGGGCAGGTAGCACATGGCTCTTGGACACTGACAACTCTTTCCACAAGCAAATGCAGTGAAATCCTTTCCCATTCTTGCTAGGAATGGGAAAGGATTTCACTGCATTTGAGTTTTAACAAAAGTCGTGTTTCTGCCCATCCTGGTGCTAGTTTAGCAAAAAGAATCCATGCATTTGTGGGACACACAGGACATTTAAAAATGTTCAGAAATCAGTGCATGATTTTAAAGTCCTCAAATGCACAGAACTGAAGAATACTCAGAGATGCACTTTAGTCAATGGTTAAAAAAATGTGAAAATTAGGTGAAACATTTTAATCAACGGAACACATTATGACAAGATTTGAGAATTTCCATGAGATAAAAGCACCAAGTCTTGCAATCAGACACCAAACAACTGTGGAAAGAAAATGTAGATGGGTTAAGGATAATCACAACAAAATCTGCAAGATTTTCACATTGTCATTCTTTACTTTTGTCACATCTGCATGTTTGCTTGTCTTTTTGCCCAATTTTCCAAACAGTTCAGAGGAAGGAGCATGAGGTAAGTGGAAGCGGCTGGTGACTTCTCTTTCCACCTGTCAATGCTGCTTCAGGGGAGGTAGATCTTGCAGGTACTCCATGATGCCAACCTCTGACAAGTGCCCTAGGAGAGATTCCCTCAAGCTTGCAGCTATCTTTTCTTCATCACATCCACTCAGATATATTTTTATCTGCCAGCAATGGTTCAAGAGAGGAGTGCAGCTTTTTTCCACTGTGCAGTGCCTCACAGGGAAGTGTTTTGATATGTATTGTAAGTTCATTGAATTTACCCTTCCTCATACCCTCTGGCATTTTTAGCTGAATATTAATATAGAATGCCCCATTATCTCTTGCATTTTTGCTTACACCTTTGTAAGAACATTTTTATTTTCCACTAAGTTTAAATCTCTGAGACTATACCACTTAATATTGTCTTTTATAATTGCTGCAGAAAGCAAGGCTGTTTTTTACTAGAACCAACATCTTAAAGTGAAGAATTCTTTGAAACTAGTGCTGAGTGTATC
>CAOKZL010004566.1:0-23476 GCA_948472985.1 Iguana delicatissima | reverse complement strand
CCCAATTACGTGACACTCAAGGGGCCCTCTTGCAAAAGAAACTGCATGCAAAAAGGCCCTATATTTGTAAATAAAGGCATTTTAAGTTCTGGGGAACATATAATTTCTCTAATTTTCTTAGAGTAGTATTCTGAAATGATGCGGTTATTCTCTGATGCCTTTTAAAATTAGAGCTGTCTATTGAACAGCCATGTCAAGCTAGTAAGAAGAAAATGATGTAAACTGTTATTATCCTCACAGGAAAGACATGAAATAATGAATAGGGATACAAAACCCCTCCTTATTTTTTTAAACTGCCATACAATAACATTGTGATGATTGAATGTCCTTTCTCTTATTTGAAAATTTCTTTGAGATGAAATATGGTGGAGCTTTGTTTGGCAAAAGAGAACATTCCTGGATTAATTTACACTGAAGTCTAGGATATTATATATCATTTTATACCGCTATGTGACAGGCAGTCTATCATGGATGACTTTTTGCTAATTGCATAGTAATGTGAAGGAAAATGTTGCTGTGTGGTTTTTATCACATGTACATCCTAACACATCCTATCTAACCAACACATGGAGGTATTGATCTGTCATCTAGACTTGAAAGCTAGTGTGGGAGATTTCACTTTTACTTAAACCAGGATGAGATTCACTATTGATAATATCTGAAGACCATGATGAATATATTATTATAGGTTTACAGAGTATGTAAAACAAAAAACAAAAACAAAACACAACTACGTGAATTTGGTAGAGATTTGAAAAGATAGTAGAGTAACCAAATTAAATTTGGTCTAGAAGTTACTATGCTGGATACATCTTCAGAACTAGACAGAGACAGGCAGGAAAGTTGTACTTCCATGGTAAGAGAATGGGTTAGAGATTAGGGATTTAGGATGCAATTGGAGGTGGTTAGGCTCCAAAGGTCATTCCACACAATAATTGAGCATCTGTGTTCCTCTTCTGGAAGTGAGTATCAGCCAGTGCTGCCACCACATTTTTAATTCTTCTCTTTTCCTCTTTCAATGACAAAGTCTGGGAAGCAGGATAGGTAGCTTCCAACAGCCATTATTTGATAGTGGCTAAACAGACTTGCCCTCCACATACCACACACAATTCTGTTCTGATTAATATGTTTACCACTGGTAGTTCCATTTAATGACTTGTTTTCTTTCCCCTCTCAATATCTATCTTTATTTTAGTATTTACTTTAGCTTGCTTGATTTAGCACTCAGAGTGGCATTGACTAATAGTGATATTTGGAAGAAAGATGGGATGATGATGATAATGATTAAATAGAGCGTGTAATGCAGCAACATAAGATATGATGTTTTCTCAGGCCCTTATCGGACAATGGCATCATCCTAGCATATGGATGCATTGCTACCAGTCCACAACGCATGCCATCACATGATGTTGTTGTGATCCCACTGCTTTGCTCTCCAGCCATTGTGATAGTGCTGTGAACCATTACTGGAAAAAATCTGGTAATGGTCTCCCTTCACGCAATGATCCTGTTGGCTATGGGTGTGCCAGAAGGGCAGAAGCACTATCAAGTTCTTCCTTTTGCAATACAACCCAGGAAGAGGCCACCTGTACTGCAGAAGGAATGAACATGTCCTGAATACTACCCATCTGCTGGCAGCTGACCTGTGCAGTGGAGAATGTTCGGGTCCTCATTCGATCCCAGCAATAGCATTGCCAGAATCACAACAGGATGACACGGGATTGTGGCATATTGCTGTAAGGGCCTCAGCAATCATGCTGTTTGCTCAGAAACTTTAAATAAAAAACAAACAAACATGTCTTTTAGCACCCATGATCCAAATGGAGAGATTCTCTGTTATGGACTAACCTTCATTCAATAAGCAATAGGTATGTAACTCTTCTGTTATTTTATCCTTGCATACAAGAACAAAGAGTTTTAAAGTCCCCACCTGCTGCAAGGTGAGATTCTGTATATTTGATTATTTTTCATCTTACAGAGCTTTTGGGTACAAGCATTTCTCTTACTTTGTCAAGATGGAGAAATATATATACATAGGTAGATATGCAGGTAGGTAGATACATAGATAGATAGATACATGTAGATTATATGTAGACTTGGCAAAGTAGCTGTTTCAATACTGAACTGTATTGCTGTTTGTTTTTCAAGCTTGCTGCAGCTTCTTACTGTCTTGATTGGGTAAAGTCACTGGAAGAAGGTTTTGGTAGGAAATGCACATAGCTTGCCTGCACCTGGGCAGTTTGCCTGTTGTTTTCTGACATTGAGCAGTTGAGAGGAGTATCCTAGAGCCATTAAGTCAGGCTTTCCCAGCTAACCCACAGTGAACCTATGACCTGGCCATGTTGAGGTCACCTCCAACCTGCTTTCCATCCAGTGTCTGTTTTCCACATGGCTTTTAAGACATAACTGTGCATAATTTATATTGTATAATTTATGTCAATTAAACATATCTTCCAATTAATATATTTTGCAAATTAAATCATATCAAAGCATGGTGTGGGACTGTATGGTCTGGTAACAAGGCTGCACCAAAATGGTTGTCTTCTGATCGACACCTGCCTATCCTACAATCACCTTAAACGTTCCATTGTTGATAGACACAAAACACTGTGAACTTCAGTATTTCTTCTGCTGCCACTGTAAGTTATTGGTTTGCCAAAACCTGATGTACAGTAAATTTGTTACCAATATATTCATGAGTGCCTTGAGATATTTTGTTATGGATGCACTGGTGGTGGGAAAAATTCCATGTTTCTTCTTGTAACAGAAAAATCACACAACGTTCCCATCAAATAAATATCAGTCTTTTAGCAAAATTCAGAATTTACACAGAAGGTCAGCAGTCCTTTAAATATATCCCGTGCTTTGGCTTTTGTATATGAAAGCAACTTAAAACATAAAAAAGCTCAAATCATTCCACAATGCAGAAAAAAAAATAATACCAATGCCACAGCAAGTATAACAAATTTCATGTCAAGTTTGCCAACTCATGATTGCATTTTACTCCATGGCAGTTGGCCTTTAAATTTGGGATTCTATGTTCTTCCGACAAACAAAGCTCAGTGAACAGCTCTGAAATTTTCTAATATAAATTCTGAATTACTCTGCTCCAAATATAGCTATTTCCTCCCTTTTGTAGAACAGTTTGCACTCTAGTGAATATGTTTAGGCTGCCAAATATCTTTTAAAAAAATAGTTAGATTATTCCAGCAATGTTCAAGAGCTCCAGTCTAAGACTTCAAACTTATTCATTTGGGCATGACACAAAAATCTAACACAACGATCTTGTCTATTTCATTTCCCCCCCTCATCCTGACAACTGCTAGGGAAAGCTAATGCAGTCCCAGACAACACAGTTAGCAAGGTGGCAGTAGCTCCAGGCAGCTTCAGACATTATACAACCCATTTAAATTGTGCAACATTATCTCAGGATATTCCAGAAAATCCATACAGTGACTATGATCAGTTGCCAATTGCTCTGGACACTATGAGGAGCTACAATATTGTTTCCAGTGGTCTCCAGGGAGTCACTATATCATTTGAATGAGCCCCTAGTGAGCCAGCAGAACTAATTTATTCTCACCTAACCACTATTTATTGCAATAGTTCAGCCATTTGATTTGCATAAGATTCAGCAGTCTTGGCTACATAGAAAACAGGGTGTAACATATGCTTCCTTAACACAAAACTACAGCTGTGGGGGAACTCCTTCTCCATATGTTTGTGAATGATTCAATCACAGGAGCACATTAGATTCTATAAATCTTTTCTGCCAAATTTCATTGTTTTTTTATGCAATCCTCTCTGTGTACATATGTGTGTATGATGGTAGGAGGGGATGGATCTGCCTCTTACAGAATTGGATAATGCCTCTGTATGCACATGGACATATTGGAGTAAAAAGCTTGTTCAGAAATATATGTGGGACAGTCTTTTGCATAATCACAAAGAAAGCCAACTACACTGGAACACTTTGTATTGTAGGGTAGACAACTTATTATAGTAGACAATTTGTTATGGTAGGTCTTTGGCCCAAAGTGTGGCCCAAAGACCTTCTCTGAACTCCACCAGGCATGGGAATGTTTTTCAAAAATAAAACTAGCACTACACTTAGAGTTACTTTTTTAAAACCATCTGTCAATATTTTTAAAAAAATTAAATATTTTTTTAAAAAATTAAAGGAAATATAGGTTCTCACCTGATTGTTTCACTTTAGAAAGCGTAAATTTATTCTGGTGCCCCTTTCACACTTTACAATGACAACGTTATGATTCCACTTTAGCTACCATGGCTCTATCCTATGGAATCCTCAGTATTTGTAGTTTACTGAAACACTAGAGTTCTTTGATGGATAATTCTCCATAAACTGAAAATCCCACAGCCTGAGATCTTACACCTTAAGGAAAATGAAGACATTTTAGGTTGTAAATTCAGTGCATGTATCTGTTATCTTAATTTTATCTTTTATTTCTGTAGATGTTTGTGAAAGGTTTTAATAGAGTAAGAACACAACTGTGTTTCTTGTGTTATCTGTGGCATATTGCAAAATAGTCTCAAATGACAAAAACTGACAGGCAAGCATAGTCTGAATTTATTTAGAGCTACCTTGATGGTTTTGTTACCCTTTATATTGACAACAGAATCAATGGATTGTCCTACTTACTTAAATATCACTGTGAAGGCAAGTGCATATTTGTCACTAATTCTTGCCTAATTTATACTTGAAACAAGCTGTTAAAGGAACAGCTGAAAGGTTGCTGTTAGGCTTTTCATGTGGGAGTTTCAGGACAAGATTTTTCAGAAAGAATTTCTCCACCTAGCCCATTGTTGAACTGCTAGAGTTTCTATCAAATAGGATTTTTCTAGTGATTGCCACCAACTTGGATTGCCTTAAAAGTTAATTCAGCCCATTCATGGATAAGAAAGCTGCCTATTTGTCATGGTTATAGGTTGCCTTCAGAAGCAGAGGGAGCACGTTTCTCAATATTAATTGTTGAAATGTAGTTTGTTTGTTTATTTAAAACTTAACTTTCTCCTGACACTTACAGGTCACTTGTATCAAGATAAAATGCAAGCTGCTCTTCTTCTTCTTCTTCTTTCTTCTTCTTCCTGTTATTATCGTCATCATTTTAAAAACGTAACTATTAAAATAAAAATGCAGCAAACAAACCTCATAAAAATGTATGCAACTAATTGGTCACCAAATGCCTACTTAAATGAAAAGGTCTTTACCTGTTAGCTAAAGGACATAAGAGAAGGAAATAGCCTATAGTTCCAGTGGAATGAATTCCACAGCCTTGGAGAAGCTACCAAGAAAGTTACTTCACATGCCCTCACTAGAGGGGACTGTTGTTACCCCACTGCCATACCCTATCCCGGGGAATATAAATTTGATATCAAATATGCCCACCATGCCAGCAAGGTTGCCTAAATGGGTACGTAGACAAAGAGGTTGAATGACCGAAAATAGGTCAGGCCAGGAAGATCCCCAGTCATGTTCGCCTAGGGGACCTCAGGTTAAACACGTCCACATGGACAAATGGTCTTCATCAAAGGAATAGCCAACATGAGTGAATTATTGGGTTTTCCCCAGGTTGAACAACTCTGATGTTAGTAAACTCTAGACTGCAAAGCCCATCTGCATAAGCCAATCATGCAAACTACCAATTTGCTATTGTGTGGCATTTCTCGCTTTATTTTGGCCATTGTTCTTCCAGGGAAAGGGTCTGCCCTCAAGGAACATTTTGCCCTATAAGTAGTCTGCCATATAAGTAGTCCTAGTTTTTGAGGGTCTCTTTGGAGAACTCCCCACCACGCTAGCAGACCAGCACTCTGTTACACGAGTGATACCCTCAGCCACTTCTCTTCGCTGAGCTAAATTCTTCTTGCCACTTCCCGGACTGAAGACTTCAGGATAAGTGTAGTATTACTGTCTTTACACCCTCTCCTCTGAATCCCCTATCAATTTTCATCTCTCTCCTTTCTCAATAGACCTTGTGTGCATGAGTAAGTGAGTGTGTTGGTGCGTGAGAACACATTTGTTAATAAAATCCGGTTATTGATATGTGCGTCTGGCTTTTTGCTTGGTTTGACCCTGTAAAAATTGGGTAAAAGATTCTGCTGGGTTACCCTGCCCCTCATCTTGCTATTGCCAGTGCTCCACTAATTTTCCCAACCTTTGCATTTTGATTTGCATTTTGGAGCAAATTAAGGTGTCCCCCATGGGACCCCCAGAAGTCAGGGTAACACTGTGACAGTAATGGAGCCCTCTCCTAAATTTGGGCAGGCTTGTATAGGGAGAGAGGGCATTTTTTGTTCAGCGGCAGAAGGATATTTCCAGATTCATTTGGAAGGTTAAGAAACCAAGAATAAAACTTATTGTATGATACTAAAGAAAGAGGTGATCAGGAACTTCCTAACATTAAATTATATTATGACACTTGTTTTTTTAAGTGGTTGTGAGAGTGTATTTTGCTGAGAGATGAAAGACTATTGAAACTTGAGGGTTTGTTTGGCATGGTTTCTTCGGTATGACAAACTCAAAGCACATGCTGGTTTTAAAAATCATTGTATCAGAAAAGCTCTTCTGCAAGTTTGGTCCAAATATAGGCAAAGATTTTTTCCTAAGATATCATTAGTTACCTCGCCACAGGAAGATTTTGCTAAGAAAGAATGGGCTGAAACTTGAACTAGTTCCATTATAATGATATTGTGTATATGGAGAAAGAAACTCAGGGGCTTAAATCAAGAGAGATGGTCTCTAAGGAGAGAACAGAGCTTAGTTGGCTTGCTTATTTGCATCTTAAATAGAGAATTAAGCAAGAAAAGATAGGTTTAATTAAACAGGCTGGAGAAAATAATTTTTGTTTAGAGATGTGCAAAGATGGTGATAATGTAATCAAAAAAGTATAAAAAAAATCTTTTGAATTCAGAGATGGAAGATGAGCCTGTAAAAGAGTTTATGATAAGGTTGGCCCAAAATTTTGGCCATAATGTGCAAATGGATGTATCAGAAAAAAATATGTGGACTAAAGATTTAAAATTTACTTTGTGCAGTAATTTAAAATAAAATATGTATAAGATGATGTACAGATGGTACTTAACTCCTGAAAAGTTGTCAAAAATGTCTAAGAATGTCTCAAATCAATGCAGGAGCTATCAAGACAAGGATCTTTTTTTCTGTGTGTGGTGGCCTTGCAAGAAAGTGAACAATTATTGGTCTAATATTTTTATGTTAATCCAAAAAAAATTAAAAGTAGGTTTTGCAATATCACCAGGAATGTTTCCGTTGGGAGTTATTGATAAAGAACTGCACAGAAAATATTAACGTCTTTGATATATGATAAAAGCAGCAAAAATGATGCCCAAACTTGGAAGTAGACTGTAAGTTGCAGATCTTACCTGAGGCCATGTCCACCCTACACTGTTATGGTGCTATTATTCTATTTTCAATATCCAATGGAATCCTGGGACTTGCAGCAGATATCAGGATAACTGGTGTCCCCCAAAACTGTCCCTTCTTGCTTCTTGCAGATTTCTAAAATTTGTTTCAGAAAAAAACATCATCCACCACCTCTTCTTGGTTTGGTGGCCTGTAATAAACTCCTACAACAGTGTTATTTTTATTTCTTTCACCATTTATTTTACCCAAATGGTCTCTAGTGGTCCACTTTGATCACTCATGTAAATTTCTCTATAACAAATTTGTCTTTGTCATACTTCTATTGCCCATCTATTCTTTTTTTGACAGATTTTTATCCTTCAGTTGTTGTATTTCAATCATTCCCAATGTATCTTGTCAAGCTGGCATATAGTTCCCGCCCTACCCCCTAAGCAAAGAATCCCCCAACATCAGCAATTTTCTTTTCTTTTTGTTGCAGTTGGTGGTTAGGTTCTTATGTTCTTCTCAATAAGGTTAGTTCCTCATGATATCAGCACTTAAAGATATTGATCTCTCATGGTCCAAGCAGTGAGAGGTGATTGTGTTGGTGTCTGAGGTATAAACATTATATATTTCTTATGCGTAGTACTCTAACAAAAATAGGGTGTTGAGATGTAAATGTATAAGTCTGGATGTTTACTTCTAAGGAAGTCCCAAGGTGTTCAACCAGGTTACTCCCAAATAAGTATGCTTGAGATTACAATCTTAATTTTGAGATTTAATGTTTTATTCCTTAATGTTTTATTCCTAAGTAACAGCATTCCTCATTCTGCATTTGCAGAATCTATTTCCTTCCAAGGCATACAGTGTCTATGTGCAAAGGAATTTTTCCCCCACCTGGTTCTGCACCCCAATGTTATTGGAATTACATAGGGCCAGATTACAGGGAAACATCTCCCACATCATTACAATGGTATATCAAAACAGTGGCACATTTATATATTTACATTTATGCTACTTGTTATTTTTTGGCCCAAGTGTTTCCAAGTTCAGCTTCCCCCTCCATGAGTCTATTACCACTTTGGTAAAACAAGGGAATTTTCCTTAGTGATGCACAGTACAGCTGAAATGTATAATCTTTATAAATTAAAGAAGGGTTGAGCCTTGATGTTTAATTTTTAAAATTAACGCTTCAATCTGATGCAAACCTCATTAAATAACAGGGTCACTTCTGAGTTACAGTATCTTTGTATAGAGTTGCACTTTATGGGCATAAATATATGCAATTTACTTAAGATTAAGCTTCACTGAAGACAGTGTGGTTTTCTTCTGAGTAAGTGTGCATAGCACTATACTATAGGTATTTTGTTAACTAACCAGGGAATGTTGCTTTAAGACAGAAAGAGTAAAAGGACAATATCAACTAATCAGAAAACTGCTTTTCTGTTTCAACAATCTGAATATTGCTACTTCCAAAATGTGTATTTGACTTTCACACCCTAGCGCTTTTGCTCTGCATCAGAGGACGACACTCATTGGTGATTCAACACAGAAATGACCCTGGTATGTAATACCACTCAAAATTAATGAGTCTGAAAATGCATTCTGATTCCAGTTTCATTCATTTCTATTACAATCCCGCTGTAAGAGAGAACCTTCCTTTTACTCAAAAAACAACTGGCTTGTGTACCTTCCCTAAAGCCACCAGCCTTTTGGCAGAAGTTCAACATATTATCTGAAATCTGATGAAATAAACTGAAAAGGCAGGAAAACAAACCTCACCTTCTACTCTTCTAGAGCCATTCCATATATGTTCTTTCCCTATTTCTATATTTAATTTTTGGTGCAAATTCATCTCTTCATCATCAGTAAATAATGGTGTTTTCTGGGAAAAAGAAGATGGATATTATATGAATATTGTTGGTTTACATCTCTATAAGGGAGAGAAGAAACCTTCTTTAATGGCTGATGTTTTTATGGTGAGGGTATGACAACAGAAAGATTACTAATTTATCTGAGCAGTGATCACTGCCATCAAGAGGCTCTGTTCTACAAGCCAGATGATATTTTGGCTTGATCTGCATCCCTTGTGCTAATATATGACATGGCCAGAGCATTTTCTTTTCTAGAATCCTTCTTGTATAAAAATAAAATTTGGGAAACAGCACTGCCAACCAGTTTGTGACTGCCACCACCATTTCCACAGCTTAGAATTTGCCCTTCTGTTCTGCTCCACTTCCCACAGTGCCACTGGACTTTCCTTAGTCCTGGGCTGCTTTCATCATATGTTGAAGGGCAAAAGCACATGGCTTCATGTAAAATGTCATCTGAAAAATACATAAGCACAGTTTGAAACCTCACTTCTAATTTAGTTTGGAGCTCCTCTGCAGCTCTTTGGACTAGTCACAGCAGTACTAAAAAGTATGCTGACATTTACCTTAAAGGGGTGAGTGCTGGTACATAGGATTTTCTGGTTGTCAACAGAGCCCCTTAAATCTCATCATTTTGTGCCTCAGATTATGAACCAGCACAATTTGGGCTCATGTATTCTGGTGCTGTGGGGCTACTAAATAATGACACACACCAAGAAGGAAGAGAAGAATTTTTCACTCATTGTCAAAGGGGTTGCTAATGAAAAAGCATGATTATTTTGTTGTTGTTGTTATAATACTATTTCAGTGCTTTAAAAAAATGGTTAAGAGGAGGAAAGTCAAAAGTGTAGATGGTCTGTACAAGTCTGTAAAGATAGGTTAATCCTTCTAGAATATATATGGACTATCTGATGTTAGTCAGACATATGCAGCTACTAGTTACTTTCTAGAAAGCCAGAGTGTGAAGCCCAGGATTTCCTACTGCACAACTGATAACTCATACATTAGAGGATCATTGCCTGTTGTTGCTAGCGGTGGGGAACAGTGATCTGAATTAGGATTAGCAATTTGACTTTACCCTCCTCCCAACTGGCCCAATACAGAGATCACTGTTCTCTCTGTTAACAGGAAACTGCAATCTGGATTAGGATCAGAAGGCTTTAATCTCACCCTTTTACCCTCCCCAAAATATCAGTCAAGATGTTGTTGTTTCCTTGCTGCTGTGAACAGTGAGGAAAAAACAATCTGTGTAGGAAAATGGCAGTTTTACTCCCCTAATAGGAAATATTGTGACTAGTATTGAAGAAAATGAAACCTTAGTTAGAATTATTAGGTGGGAATAGGGATATATAAATCTCTTTAAATTTTGCTTTGGTGGACAAGAAAGAATATTTTACCACTTTTTCCCCTTACTGTGAGAAAAAGGCACGAAGAAAAATGGATGCTTTGTACAGAAAATGGCATTTTCTGTGCAGAAAACCTGAATGTTATTTTCTGGACAGGAGTTTTCACATAGGTAAAAACATGCTAAAGACTACATCTTCAGTTTGATAGAGTGACAATGTTCCTATACACAGAGTCTATAATTTCTACAATGCAAAACACACATTTCCACACTGCACAGTTATGATGCTATTATTCCACTTTCAACATCCTGTGGAACCCTGAGGTTTTCAGTTTAGGCAGGGACATTTAGCATTCTCAGTCAGAGAGCTCTTTGGCCTCAGTAAACTACAAAACCCAGAATTTCACAAGATGTTGAAAGTCAAATAACAGTACTATTAGCACAAAGCACAAAGAATGCAGTACAGTAGCCCCTCCACATTCGTGAGGGTCTGGGGCATAGAACCATCACGAAAGTAGGGAAAACATGAATAATTTCCCCCTCCTGTGATTCTCCTCCCATTCTCATCCAGAGCATCCCAGAACCCCCATTCCTTTTCCTCTGGCCTCTGCATTTGGAGGAGCGAGAAAAAAGACAACCTAAAAGGATTAAACCTACTGTCCCCTCAGACCTAGAAGAGGGGACTTCTGGAGTTCTAATTACTTCCCATGGCCATCTTGTGAAAGGAGCACCTGACCAATCAGCAGCCAATACAAGCGGAATGTGCCACATGACCAAGAGACCATTCCTTCAGCAGTGGGAGGGGGCTTTGCTCACCCAAAAGGTGGGGGGGAGTCCACTTTAAACACAAGCCCGCAAACCTGGGTGAGGAATGCAAAGGATGGGAGGAAGAAAATGGGGGGGGGCAAGCAGATTCCTCAGAAATAATCAAATCCATGAAGACCAAACCTGCGAATGTGGAGGGAAGACGGTATACATAAAATAAGTACCAACTATGAGAAACTAGTTAATAAATTACAAGGAAAAAATTCTTTTAAATTATTTATTTGGGTGATTTTTAGAAAAAGCAAATATAGGGAAGCATAGCAGAGAGTGACTTACATAACAACCTCAGATGGAGAGTTGTGGTTAGCTTTTTTCTAGAGGTTTAGCAATGATTTGTTATTTGAGAATCATATTTGCTGTTTGAGAATCATATTAAGTATCTGACTCCAGCAAGCTAGTACGAACATTAACCAGGCCAATGTTAGAAACAGACACAAACTGAATGCAGTTTTTTTAAAAAAAAAAAAAATCATATGACATAGTTGTCTGAAAGTTACGACATTTTGCCTAAAGGTCAAGATTGAGACTGAAATTATTTTAACCCATAATGCTATTAGCATATGTTAAAGAGTGTCTCATTTTACAGATGGTACATGACCCTAGAAAGACTACAAAAAATAATGAAAAATGGGAATTCAAACTGTTGGAAGTGTGATGAAAAAAGATGGGGTCTTTTTTCCATACGTGGTGGACATGTAAGATAGCAAAAAAATTTTTGGAAGGGGGTACATGATGAAATGCAAAGAATTTGTAAGCTGAATTTTGAAACCAGAGTTTTATTTGTTAAATATGCTAGGGGAATAAAGGGAAATAAGAAGTCATCAGAAGATATTATTATATCTAATAACTGTGGCAAGGTTGACATATGCGCAGCACTGAAAGGAAAAGAAATATATTGATATAGAAGAATGGAAGTTAAAAGTCCTGGATATAATAGAAATGGAAAAATTAGCATTTTCTTTGAAAAATAAATCTATCCAGAACTTTGAGAAAGAATATTATATGACTTCTTATATAGAGTATTGGATTGGGTAAGGATATAAATATATAAGAAATAAGAAATAATGTAACTGTTCTTCTCTCTGTAAGATGGAAATTATGTTTGTAATGCAATGCAAGTAAGAAATTTCAACTGGAAGTTTTAAGCATGGAAGTGTGTGTGGAGGGGTTATTTTCGAGACAAACTTTCAATAAAAAAAATATATAAAAGTATCTCAACATAAAATATAACAAACTGACATGGAATCTTTTTACTGCTGCAAAAATTCTGATAGCCATTTCATGGAGATATAATAAGACAGTAATGTACAAATTATGCTGAGCAAAATATGGTTTATTTCAAAAATTGTTGGGACCATTGCATATATTAAATTGAGTGACTGAAATAAAATGAAAGGATTTTTATGATAACTGCAAACCATTCATTCAGTTTATGAAAATTAGATATAATATGGAAATTAATACAACTCATTTGAAATGGCATAATGAAATAATGAGCTCAATTCAAAAAAAGCAGCACATGGATTGTTAATCTATAGCTATGGACTGTACACAAATTTATGATTTGATCTAGTCATTAGATATGTTGTATGTAGCACACAGTGGATTCCTATGTTAATATTTTCATGGTGTCACACTCACTTCTTAATAGTGACTCAAATAATCTTATGGGTTACACTCTCACTAATATTCTACATTTCTTGACAATTATTAATAATTACATTAATTAGAATAATTAGACCAAAAAGATTCTTATCAACTTGGTAAGCATAATACGATTCGTATTATATTGAAGCTGAGTTAAATTATTATAAATGCTTAAATGCCAAAGAAAAAAGTGTAGTAAAAAGCCATGGCTCAGTCTGAACAAGCCCCACTCTGTCTGTGTGCTGCAAGTTAATGTAGAAGCTGACAGTGACCTTATGAGCAAGGGTGTTCCTGTAGAGATATGATTTGTGAGCAGCAATATGGGAATTCATAAGGTCAGCATCCACAGATATCCTCTTTTCCACCTCTGTGTTCAATCCTTGCTTGCTTGTGCTGTGTTGTTGTTTAAATGTGCACATTTTTAAAAAAAGATATGACCACAGGCATCCATCAATGTGAGAATTCTGAAGCACAAGTAATATTCAGTTTACTGTTAGTCTGGGAAGTTTGGAATGAAACAAGGATTTTGACTTCTAGATTTAATTTTGATTTCTAAGACATCTTTATTTGTGGAAATCAGCAGGTGCATACAGAGACAGGTAAAATGTGTGAAACCATTGCACAGCAATGGAATAAATAGGCCTTTGCCTGCCCCATCACATGGTGCAGTCCGGCGCCACCTGTGCCATCTGCCCATTAGTGGCCTCTTCTGGGGAGCGCATCAAACTCCTCCCCTCCACGCAGTGAGGGCTGCCCATGGTCAGGGAGGCCTAATATATGGCCCTTTGGCAGATAATTAAAACCCCAAGAATATATTTGAAAACAGAAAGAATTATAATTTTCCTTTTAATAAGAAACCGACTATTACTTTTTGTAATCTTTTACGTGCTGTGCACAAAGAGAATAATATTGTGTAGAATGCAAGAAAAAGTGAGTTTGAGAGAATGGACATTAAAACATGGGTGATGATTGAAAAGAGGTTGTCACATGAGTATGTTCATGTGATGCTGAAGAAGTTGTAATAGAATCATACTTCCTTTGTGAATTCTCTTGCAAGTGAGAGAACAGTGACAGGAAAACTATGGGACCACTTCAATGTAGGACTTAACCCTTAGGCACGAGGGAGTGGGGAGTACATGAAGAAGTACATGTCAATACACATGAACATGGAACTGTTGGGAGTGGGGAGGGGAGAGAGTCACCTAAGGGCATACCTTAAGAATCTGAAGAGCTCCCCCCACTAAAAAATGAATCCTGCATCTCATCCATCCTTACAGCACTACTTCTTCTGAACCCTCCTAATACTCAGTCTTGTACTATTTAATTGTTCTGAAATGTTGATTTCTACATTTCTTAATTCTTTCTTTATACATTTATTTATTATTTTTTCATAAGGTGATAGAATAAGGGTGATATTTTTTCTCCCTGAGTTTAATTTCTCATATAAACACACCATATTTTAGTCTATCTATATCATTTTTATGTCTAGTTCATAAAAAAATTATTGATTGTGTTAGATACCCACACTTCCGTCAAGCCTAACAATATTACCAAGAAGCATATTACCAACAAGAATCACTCTGAGGGTAATGAGAAATGCTACATATTTCCATATAAATTTCAGTTACTAGTTAGGTTTTTATACATCACAAATAGCAATAAAGAAATGAAGATTGTCTCACAGTTTGAAAAGTATTAATAGAGTTTAGAATTCGTTCAGTCAAATCCAAAAATAGCAGAAATGCTACAGAGTTGAAAATTGCATCTAAGCACATCTATCCGATTATATAAACAGACAAAATAATACTTCAGAATCTTATTTGCATGGTAAGTGCTTGAGAATGAGAGAAAAACAAGTTCTTAATAATCATACTGTTTCTTACGCTGTTATTTCAACCAAGGAAGGAGATTAATTCATAAATAGAACAAGCTGTACTTCTCCATATTAAAATGCTGTGATTCAAACATATTTAAGTCCTGAATGTGCCTCATTTTTATATGATACATCAAATGACCAGCTACAATGTGTTCAGAGTATAGTATTCCACTCCAGTGCAAATCCTATGCACTAGATCTCTCATACATAAAATGAAACAACTGTGTATGCAGCATTAGTCATTTGGGATCATTCTGAGCTGTGTCCTGATGATCTAACATGCAGTCCCTTCACATAACACCTCTCTGGAATATGACATAACAGTGCCAAATATCAAGACTCATAATGCCAGTTCTCAATGAAGTTCACCTGAGTTCTCACAGTTCTTCATATCTCCTCAGCAGTGATATAACAGTAAGTTCAGGAACTCATCACAACAGCCTTTAGTCATGATCCCAGAGAGATTAAAAAAATGTTACGGAGCTGTATTGATCTGTATAAGCAGTTTTCCTCTTTGCCAGGAGCTGGTCTTTTTCCAAGCAACTCTCAAATACTTTGAATTACAACAGGGACAGCTCATAATAAAACACTGATGTTCAGGGGGGAAATCCAGTTACTGTGAGAATTACTGCCAAAATAAAAGGACAAAGAAACTTTAGAGTAGCTGATGACATCCCTACTAATAAAAACAAGGCATATCAACCTTGTGAACCATGCCCCTATTATTCCATTGTTTCTCAGTGGTCATGATTCAGCCTTTGACCAGAACTCACAAAACTGCTTCAAATTTACCTAGACATCGTGAAATTGTTGGTATGTCTTTTTAGATTCAAAATCTATTTGCTATGTAACATCAAAGTATGAGTAAGCACTCTTGTTTGAGAAGATATCATGTCTAAAACTACATTTTGGAATAGGACATTTTTTTTGTGCTTGCTTTAACTGTCCTGTTTTGATGTATGTAAAACATGTGTAGTATCTGTGCCATTCTTCATGCAGAGCTTGAGTCTGAATTTTTCCGTGAGAGTATAGATGAACTGGAGCAGAGCTTACTGATACGTAGATAGAGATGACATGAAATGGAAGGGCTTCATCACCCAACATTTATATGTGATAAGATTTAATTTGTGAATGCTTCTTATACACTGTCCATGTATCTGTTAGAATGAAGATCTCTGTGTGTGTATGTTTGTAAAAGAAACATATAAGAAATAAACCCTGGAAGAAATAAATAAACAAATATACACACCCTAGTGGAAATATGATTGCAGAGCAAAGACTGTGGAAGTATTTTAGATTATCCTGTAATGCCACTCCTATATTAAAGACAGGTGTCTCATATACATTTTATGCAATACTAAGAAAATATTTTATTGTGCAGTTAAACTTGTCAGATTTTGTAGGACAGGACTTTATGGACACAGATGACATTCATTTGGCCTTCTTCCTTTTTCCTGTTTACTAGGGAGGAGTTTTCCTGGCTGGGCTTCAACTTCAATGGCACCTGATAAGTCTGCAAAGCTATGCCTATGGGCTGCTCAATGGCCTGTGGACATTTGAGGCATTCCGTGTGCTTTAGGAGTGGGCTAATAAGAACCACTAAAGAGTGGGATATAAATACCCTAAATAAATAAATAGCTAAATTTCCCATTGGTCATCAATTATCTGGATAACTGTTTTGTTTACTGGTCCAGGAGATAGCAACATGTGTAAACACTTGTTGCTCATTTTCCATACTTGTTAATAAGTTTGCTGTCTGGAAAAGCTGACAGTTGATTTACATGGATATTCAGTTAGGCTCAGTTATGATGGTATCATGCCTCCCCAGAGAAAAACTAAGGAATCCCTGGTTCTTTTAGGCCATCTTATTTTTGCCCACAGAGTGGTTTCTCTAGGCAGAACATGTTGTGCTTGCTTGGTAAGAGCAAAGCTGAGGAATTGTCTCAAACCACCATACCCAAGATACAAAAGACATGAAGACTAGTCTTCACATCTGGAAGGAATTGGGGGGGGGAGGATTTCAATGGGCTTTCTCTCTTGTGTGACCCCTTAGGAAGGATGGCACTGTATATGAAAATTATTCTTTGCAAAATTTGCACATGACTGTTTTGCACAGAAAACCACATTTTCTGAAAATTCTAAAATTTTTGTACATAAAATGTTCTTTCTCTTCAAAACAACCATGTGTGAATTTTGTACAGAAAAAAAAAATTCCTGTATTGCAAATAGTCTTCAAAAAGTACACATTTTCCTTCATTCAGAAGAAAATTGCTAAAACTACTCATTGGTGCTCCCATGAAGAAAATTCAAAAGGAATTACATCCTTACTAGCTGGTGGTCAGGGTTACTAACGAGCAGTCCTTTCAATCTGCAAAGAGTCATTTTGCTGGCACACTGATTTGTACACTAACATGTCCTTCTCACCATGCCATATTCTAGCTTTAGAGAACAATATTGAAGATCCTCTACCTTGGGACAACCAATAGATTCTGTGCTCTGGCTCTTGCAGTGATCCATTTTCCAGATCACTTCCCAAAGGAACAATGATTGCTCCTGAAAAAGTAACAATTCAAAGGCTACTTAGCTCCATTACACCTTTATGTCATACTCACACAAAGGAGTGGTAGATGGGTTTCTGGCATTCTCAGGAAGCACCAGGAGATCAAGAGATTTTCTGGCCTCACAATATCTTACCCTGCAAAGTCTGGCCACCCTAAATTTTCAGGGATTAGGCTCCCCAACACACACATGCACACGCACGCACACACACGATTATGCCACTATACCTGGCCTCCATTTAATTTTCCAACAAGACAGATACAGATACATTTATCCCTATGTTTCTTTTCTGATCCACAAATCAGATACAGTCAGTCCCATCAGACTCCCATAGACCTATTAAATACTCCAGATTAGCCCTCTGGGTTGACAGCTGCCCAGCATGTGCTTGACATACTTTGAAGCTAAACTTTTCAAGGCTGTTTTCATACTAGCTCTCTTTGGAGCATTCAGAATCAATGATTTGTCCCCTAGTTCACACTGTGATTGTGTGTAGGGGGCTTTTGAATTAAGGGATGTTTACATGCAAGCTGACAAGTGTAATAGGAATTCTGTTAATAGCAAGATTTTGTCATTTCATGTTCAGCATACTGGATTCAAAAACTGAAATATGTTAAAAATTGTAAGTTTAAATGGTACTGTCTATGTAACAGGGAAATGCTATGGTTAAAAGTACAGACTGAAGAAATGCCTTGTGTAAATCCAAGAGTTTTGAGTCTCTCTCTTGTGGGCCCAGGCAGATGTGGATGTATTGGAAGGCTTAGCTGTAAACAATAGATTTGCTAGTGCATTCTTGGTAGAAACTGGTGGCATTTTATATATTGTAAATCCAGAACTCTTGGATTTACAGCAGGCTTTTCACAAAGTATGATACCCACCTAAGAAGGTAAAGAAACAAAATGATGAGGCAAGATTAATGCCCAGGAACCATTTACAATAAGACAGATCAAAAACACAAAATGACATAGTACTTCTACAGTCCCCAGCTGACCACTCAAATGCATCATCAACAAGTGAGAATTAATGCAGCCCTCTCACAAGCTCTGGGAGATCGTTCTTTATTAACCTACAGACACCCTCCAGATCCTAAATAACTACTCACTTACTACAGAATGCATAATATGCATGTAATATGAGACAAGAATCTGCCTCAAATTCAGAGGCCAACTTTGCCCCCACATCTACCCTGGGAGCAATACTGTAGGAGCCATTACACTGACTCACAACATCAGAGGTACAGTTACTTTTTCTTCCTCCAATGTGATATATGCTATCTTATGCCAGCAATGCCCTTCTACACTCTACATTGGACAAACAGGGCAGTCTCTACACAAGACACAAATCTGACATTAGAAATAACAGTACCAAAAATCCAGTTGCAGAACATTGCAGCTTTCCTGGACAGATTGTAAGTGACTTAAGGGTTGCAGTCTTCCTTTATATAGAAACTGCTGAATTGAATTATATTCACAAATTCCAGTCTATTAGCAGAGCTATGAACAAAGATAATGGCTTCATGGCACACTGCATATATTCATGCAAGAATCCTCCCTACTGCATATGTAGTAAAAAGAATATTTTCAAGGGGAGCTTTGAACCCAAGGAAATAACTTTTGGTAAACTGATTTATTGCTTTCACACATCAACACTAACTGACCACTTATAAAGATCTGAAAGTACTGTATCGCCTTATACAGCCCTCTGAAAATTTAAGGCAAGTGTCATGATTTAGATCTTTCTGAATCCTATTATGCTCTATCCCACTCCCACAACTCCATAAATATGCTTTAATATCACTCTATACAGCATCTGAAGAAGTGGGTTAATATCCATAAAAGCCCATGCAAAAATAAAAACCAGTTAGTCTCAAAGACATTGCCACATTTTTTTTCTCTTTCCTTCCTCTTTTTTGTGCTGCAAGAGACTAGCATGACTACTTTTTTGAAAACTATCATGCTGTATTATGTTAATATACCACAGTGCTGATGTATTGGAAATGCTGAAATGCTGCCAGAACAGTGAAATGTGTATAAGTGTCTGTCTGAAATTTTCTCAGCAGATGCACTGTGATGTGTATGATGCTCATGTAATACAATTGTGATGTTAGCTGCTATTTCTTACCACTGCAATGTACTACAAGTACATTTCTTACCACTGCAATGTACTACAGGTACTGTGACCAAAATGGTAAATGTTAAGGAACCCTGGAAAGATGCAGCATATGGCAACAAACCTTTAATACATCAACTAAAAGATAAGAGCTGGGGCCTTCCTTTTTATCAGAAGGATCAAAACTTACCAGCAGGGCACAGGACAGAAATTTGTTCAGACATTCAGGCCGAGGGTACCTCATCTCTGTCTAGTCTGTCACAGAGTTTTTTACCCATTGTCAACTCCCCAAGACCTTTGTTAGTGTACATTGACATGTTTCCTCCTCCTCCCAGGATCATTTTAAACTAGGATACAACACCACCACCAACAACAACAACAACAAAGGGGAGAGATTATTCAAATGAAAAGAATGGACTCTACACTTTATCAGTTCAGTCCTCAACATTAGAGTCTACAGGAAAGGTAGAGTGCATAACTGTTTTTTTGTCAAGCAGAAGATCAACTGAATGGCCTTAAAGCTTTCATTCCTCTTGGTGGAGAGTGAAGGAGATCTGTCCTGTATGTCTTCTCACCAGTATTTCCTAGCTGCCTTACAAGAACACCAGACTCAAGCTCAGTCTAGGCCATGTATATCTAATGCTGACATTGAAGAATCTCCTTATAACCAAGTATTTTTAATAGCAATAAAATAGCAGCAAGGAAGTGACAAGGAAGGAATACTATCTTCCTTGGCTAATGTTTTCGTTTCAGGTGCATTCTGTCAAAAGAGATGAAGAAAGGGAGGGAGGAATGGCACATCTGACTACTTCTTCATGACTAATGGGGGAAAGTTGACATATTAGTTCATTGCCACAACATTACAGCCTCAATACTTCCCACCTCACCACGTGTTTTGGCTTCTTTGTTTTTCCCTGTGGCATAGCACTATTCCTTCACACCCCTGAGGAAACCATTCAGCTGCTACTTTGACAGTTTCTAAGGGGAGGATTTTCTTTCTTCTTCTTCTTCTTCTTCTTCTTCTCCTTCTTCTTCTTCTTCTTCTTCTTCAAATAACTGCTGGATATGGTTTTTTAAACATGTCATTATTCACATCTTAAAATAAACCTCAAACTTCTTCAAAGTTTAAGTCACACATTCTTCCCACTCTCTAGTATCTGAACTCAATAAATATGGAGGTGGGGGCAATAAATATGGAGGTGGTGGGAATAACCCAGCTGTTATTCTGGATAAAAATGTAATCTTCTCCACTGGGCTAAACATAGAGAAACAATGGCAGGTTTTCTGCATTGAGAGAAACATGCTAGCCTTGCCCATTCTTCTTGCTTTCCATGTAAGGAAAACCAACAGTCTCAAGAAGACAGCTTCTGCTATGTAGGAAGTTTCCGCATGTTCAGTAACTGTCCTGCTTTAGTGTGTTAGTGCCTAGGTTGAGTGCATCCATAGTCCAATATAACACACTTGTTATATTAGATAAACCAACCAAGTTCCATATAATGAAACAGTATGAGTAGAAGTATGGTTGATGCAATCCAGGGTTCAGGCACAAAAGGCAGTTTCAGAAGGTTCTACCACCAAGGGAAGAAACAAGGAGAATAATCCAAAGAACAGCTGCCCTAATTAGCACAGCTTGTTTCTTTTAAGGCCAGCTGAAGACTTTCCTACTCTTTTGCAGCTGGTGCTTTAGTCTCCAACAGTCAGGGGTGGAGAGGATGAAATAACTCAGCATCTAACTGCTGCTTTTGAGGAGCTTCAAGAGCTACATCAGATGATCCATTCTCTGTTTCAACAGTTCCAAGGTTGTCAGCCTTCTCTGGTTTCAACCGGAAGTGTTATAATTGGCTGTCCTCTTATCCTTCCTTATCAGAGGAGGCTTTCTTCATGTAAGATATAACAGGAACCCCAGTATGTAACCCTCTTTATGTAGAGGAGGCTATCTGCCCCATATTATTATTGTGTGTGAGTAATATATATTATAATTGTATACTACCATGTCGACTGTCATGGTTACATCCCCTGGAATCCTGGGATTAGTAATTTAATGAGGTACTCAGAATTCTGTGCTAGAGAGCTCTAAAGCTATAATTCAGAGAAGAATTCTAAGTCTTTCAACAATCTACAAGTTCTAATATCCCACATAAAGAAGCCATAATAGGTGAAATGATATCAAACCACTATAATTGTGCAGTGTGGATATATTTAAAGCAAGAAAGAGAGGAGGTACGAGACTAGCATGTTTCATCCTCGTATGCTTATCTCAGCTACATTGCAGAGAGCTTTGATAAGGCCGATGCAGAATTTGTATCAATAAAGAGATGTCTTAGAAAACATAGTAATTTTACATAAATTACTTCTGATAATTGGAAGTTAGATAATTAATTATGCATATTAACTGGATGAAGGACAAGGTCAGCTATGTATGGCAATATAAGGTTTCATTTCTATTTATTTCTGACTCATTAGCAGTGCAACCTATATTCAGAAACTCCACTGGGTTTTCAGCAGGCATATGCCTTGTAAAACAGTGTATGGCTGGCCATGCAAGGAGTGATAAATTAGCTGCCAATTTTTCATTTACTTATATAGCAATCTTTGAACCAAACCCATTGGTTTCTCTTGAAGTAAAGTTCTGAGAAGGGAGAAATACAGACTTTGTCTTCAGACATGGGTTGAGAGAGAGAAGAAAAGAACATTTTCAACAATATTTGCTCATTTCTCATCAATTGGCTGTTGCATGTTCTGAAGCAACATAACACCATTCACCAGATCCTGTACATGTGAGAAATAGGATGAGACAAGAGCAGGGACAGGCAGTGTGGCGTTGGCCTGCCAGAAAATCAGGGTTGGTTAATGTCTATTTAAAGGAGGAAACTGCTCCTTTCTGACGTGGTTTTGCTATAGCAGGATGCACACAAAAACACCCCTGTAGATATTTGCATGGCAGTTTCCATTCACCTTTAGGGACTGAGTATGCTGGGTTGTGCCACAGAAGAACTCCTTTTGATGTCTATTCCATGTTGCAAGGAATATTGGCAGCAATCATTTTGATTTCACTGATTCATATTCCACATCTATGCCACAAATGGAAGGATCCCTGAGAGCTGAGGGGAAATACCAGTGAGCACCAGGGCATTTGGAAAGGTTGTGTGACCAAACAACTTCTTGCAACTGTTTGGCAGAAAGGGAAATGCTTAAGGGAGCTACCTTAATACTTACAGGATTCATCTAAACCTATGATGATAGAGATCCACCAGGATCCTTCTTGACAGAGTCTTATGTGAGCAGACAAAGTATGGGACTGATCTAGTGCTTAGGTCCAGGGTAGCAATCACAGTTAAAATGTCATGCTATGCTTAGTATATTGTTAGAAGAGCTGATTCCTCAAGCTGTAAAATAAATCTGTCTGTAATACCAATGGCTTTATTCACTTCTGTATCTTGCAATAATTATATAATATTCATTTTATATTTTATTGCTTCATTTTATAAGAAGTAAGTGCAGATAAACACAAGCTTAATTTTGACGTCTAATTTCTCAGAGGAAATTAAATTAGGGTGGGAGAAAACAGATTAATCAGGGAATAATCATTTCCCTTGATATCTAGTATAACTGAAAGTCATTCAGCAGAGCAGTGCCCTCCAACCTCTCAACTTAAGAACTAGGAAGCTAGCACTGTCGGTAAAGAGTTTAGTATGATTTGTGTAGATCTTCTAAGTTCCAATAAAGTTGTGGTCCTTTTGTAACTGTTACCATATATGTTTTGTGTATTTATTCTGCAGGGTTTGGATCTTCTTGGCTTTTGATATCATCATAATGGCATCATTGTGGTTCCACTCCTAGCTATAAGGCCATTTCCAGAGGGT
>CAOKZL010004565.1:0-24497 GCA_948472985.1 Iguana delicatissima | reverse complement strand
GCTTCTGCCTTATTCACTGCCAGTGGACAATCAAATCTGTATGTCTACTTGCATTTCACCAAAAATTTGTGTGTACAATAGGCATTTACTTATATGTTTTGGACTTATACATTTTACCAGTGATACCAGTGTTCACAGGTCACTAGGGTAATGTTGCCAGCTTCCATTTCCTCAAAGTATGGGATCTAATTTGGATATAATATGCAAAATATGCAAATTAAGCACACTCACTATAGCATTCTTTTTCAGCCTTGGGACCCTTTATACAGTAAGCACCAGGAGAATCACTGTAGCATAATATTTAACAGTGTAATAGCCTGTGTCTTAAACTGAAATGATTTACTTTACACAGACATTTTATGATCCGGAAAAGTTATGCATCTATAGTACAACCCTAAGCAAGTTGACTTAAAAGTTTCTCCTGTTCAGTTTACTAGGTCTTGCACCTTAACAAAGATGCTTAGGATTGTAGCCTTTAAATAGATAAACGCACACACACATTTATTACTTTTTTTCTTAAAAAAAATGGTCACAGCAGTCTGCTCTCCAGATTCACAATATTCTGTAAGAAATCCTCCAGACTGGTTGCAGTATGGCATATTAGTTTGAGTGTTGGGCTGGGATTTTGGAGATCTCAGCCCAGGAAGTCAGAGAGAAGAAGGGGGAAGAAACAGAGAGGAGCGAGTTGAGGGGTAGAAGTCAAATGTTTAAGCACGTAGAGAGGTCTTTAAGAGTTGCATTTTTATGTTTCCATTAAGATTGATTTTATTTACATACTTCGGCAATTGGATGGGTGGGTGGATGAAAGCAGTTCCAATGCTATTTTCATCTTGTCGATTTGCATCTTGTGCCCATCTGATTTGCATCCATACATAAACACAAGCACATCAATCACTCTAAACCTTCTCCTCCTTCCAGCAACAGCTTCAGCAGTCATGTTGTGGTGACACTGCTATGTCTCCAGGCTAACTGATTCTTTTCCATGATGGCAGAAAGAGCCAAAATGCACATGCATCCACAACAAGGTCTTGTCAACAAGCACCTTGTTGACTTGGGCTGGAGATGCCAAATATAGTCCAGTCCTACAGTAACAATAGCAGTCACCATCACACAGTTGGGCTGCTCTAACATCAGGCTGCCCTAATCTGTAACTGTCACCCAGTTCTGACTTCAGACAGTAAGGTATGCATCCTATCCTCATGGCTAGTCAAGTTTGAAAGAGCAATACTTTACAGCAGGGGAACTGGTTGAGCCACACACTGCTTGGCAACTTCTGTGCTGCCAATTGATGGTGCCTGCTTTTGCTGCCACTTGCTTTTGTGGCCACTTCTTTGTTAGCTCTCCCTTGCATACATGGGCCCTCTGTACCTTTCCCGTCCTGCCCTCCTAGTTTACTGGTGCATTTGTAAGATGCTGGCATTCGCTGGAGGGTAAAAGAGGGCAGCAGAAAGTCAGATGTTTGTTCAGGTTTCCAATAAGCCACCTCATTTTTGCCCAAAGTTTGATCAAAATAGTGGCCCTACAATTTGCACTAAATCTTGGCTCCTAGGCCATTTCCACACTAGACCGTTATAGTGCTATCGTTCCACTTTCAATATCCTATGGAATCCTGGGGTTTACAGTTTAGAGAGGGGCCTTTGAGGAATGTTGAAAGTAGAATAATATCACTATAACAGTCTAGTGCGTAAATGGCCCCACAAGTGTTAGAAGGATTTTTTTCTTTCTTTTTTTGAATGAAAGTTTGGAACCTAGGAGTGCTAATGGTGCAAACAGACACTGGAGTGGCATGTCTGGATTCTGAGTAAAATGCAACTAAATGGGTAACATGGCAGCCCTACCTTAGGATCCAGACTATGTCTTGTCACTCCCTCCTACCCCCTCGCAAGGCTCACTGAGACTAGTGATTTTTGAGAACAGATCACATAGTGAAGCACAAACCTCCCTGTCTCTCAGACTCAGAGCTTGGAAATAACACATTAGAAGTGGTAACATTAATTTATACTGTGTAACTCTTTGAGGTAATAAGGTGGTTCTCTAAACTAATGCTTTTTATTTATTTAGAGACTAGGCACACAAGAAAGTTCTCTTTCACAGTTAAAGCTGGTAAGTGAAGCACAAACAATGATAACTTGTAATGCGCTCCTTTGGGCATATCAACTTTTTTCTAAAACAACATAACAAACGGAAACATCATTGCTCATTCCACAAAAAGGGTAATGTTTAGTCATTGCTTTTAGTCTTTATTTTTGGAAGACTAAAATGTTTTGGAGTGTACTGTATTGCATTGTATTGTATTGTATTATATATTTGAATATATAGAAATATATATTGAATATATATAGAAATATCTATATATTGAATGTATAGATATTTTGAATATATTGAATATATAGGAATGAACCAAAATGTAACAGAAGGTAGAAAGTAATGGGACAAGTTACTTAAAAATGTTTTGGTATTCAGTTAATGGCATCAAGTTACTTTTTTGTAGTGAGCTATGTAAAGAATTACTCTTAAAAAATGACTGTCCAAAGTATATTTGCTTTAACTGTGCAAGCACACACTCTGTTCTAGAGGATTCTGGAAAACTACTTGCTCTTCAGAATGTTTCTTATGCTATGTTATATTATGCTGTACTATAATATATTAGAATATTGTTAAGTTTATCATAGTTGATAGTTTCCAGAAAATCATTGATAGTTTCCAGAAAATTTCATTGGATCTGAGCAATGGGTACATAATAGGTAGTGAGATGGCCCACAGCATAATCTACTATTCTGCCTAGTTGTTCCTTCATATGGTAATGGAATTGCAGTTTGAAAAGAGCTGGTTTGGACTTCTGCTCCAAGTACAGTACAGCATTCTCTCAGATCAGTGGTTCTCAACCTGTGGGTCCCCAGATGTTTTTGGACTTCAGCTCCCAGAAGCCCTGAACATTGACCATAGTGGCTGGGGCTTCTGGGAGCTGAAGTCCACAAACATCTGGGGACCCACAGGTTGAGAACCACTGTCTCAGATGCTTGTGTCCTGGGGCCCATTCACATTATACCACTATAGCACTATGATTTGACTTTAACTGCCGTGGTTCCATCCTATGGAGTGTTGTGATTTGCAGTTGTAGAGCACTCTGGCTGAGAATTCTAAATGTCCCTCTGTATACTGCAGATCCCAAGACTCCATGGTATGTTGCCATGGCAAGTGGAATCTAGCATTATAATTGTGTAATATGAATGGGACCCAGACTTTGAAATAATTCTTCCCTCAATTCCCCTCTTTGCTGATATCCTTTGTTTCATTGCACTATCTCCTGAAGTTTCAGTCTCCACCCAGCCTTCCTTCAGTTTCATCTCTCTTCATGTCTGTATTTTCTTCTAATGTCTTGCTTCTCTATTCCATTCTGTCTAAGTCTCCTCATGTCCTAAGACTACCTTCTCTTTGCTACCATGTTCTTGACATGGTGAGGGTTTAATTGCGGTGAACTCTCAACAGTTCCTTCAGTCACAGAATTGCAAATTGCTTAGGTTCCTGAAGACTAATCCATATCATTGCTGCCATATCACCTCAGCCAATATAGATTCTCCTTGTCAAGATGTTTCATATTTGCATTTAAGTAGATTTACTGGACATTTATCCCAGCCTGAATGAATCAGAATTTGGGAAATTCAGTGCCAAAAAGTGACATTTTTATTCCCCTATCAGGTCAATAAAAATATAGCAAAAGTCTAAATATTTCATGCACCATTATAAATCTTGTCATATTTTATCCTTACAAATATGATAGGCTAGTCTTTTTTGTTTTGTTTTGCTGCCAGTTAAATGGGAATCTTCATTTTCATGTAACCTTTCGAGGTACTGTCCAGATTATCTTGGTTATAATATGCCAGTGGATTCACAATTGAAACTCTCAAACTTCATTGTTTCTGAAAGTCTGGTCTTCAATGAAACCACATATATCAGGTGGAGGGTATAGATGACTTTAGGAAGATCAGCTTTTACTGAATGGTCATTCTAGTAAGGTAAAAAATGGACAGCAAACAGCACTGGGCTCCAGAGAGTCATTCAGTTTCCAGGTTCAAGGAATGAAATCATGCTTAGTATGCTCAAACTGCAAACTGGAACTGAAGAATTCAAGACTGGAGGATCCAAGCTGACAACAAGCAACAGATCAGAACAAGAAACAAGCTAGAGGCAGACCTGGAAGAAGGAATGGTTTTAAACAGCAACAGCAGTTCACCATTGGAGGGTAATGTCGCAAAAGCTCTTAAATCCACTCATGTCTACCTGTGTACATAGATACAGTGGAAGTCCTATGGAAGACACCTTTTTGATGGTCTCTGATTCTCACCCAATATCCTCTGGTATCTTGCCCAAATTGCATTTTAGGTTTAAATTCTAGATTGTGGTTAGGCTGAGGCAATTTCCACACTGAGCCATGAACTCACGTGATTCTGGTCTCCAATTAGAAATAGAAGAAATAAAAATAAAAATAATTTCCAAGCTAAATTCTCACCACATGTGCCTAGAAATTGTTCTTGATTCCATTTTGGATCCCAGATTGGATTTCAGAATTGGACTAGAACTCTGGTATTCTTGCAGATTGGGATTAGTTTATTTCAGCATTTTTCTAGACTTTTCTAGAGCAGATCACAGCAGCTTTTTCTATCCAAATGAAGCTGCATCTAGGTGCTAAGATGATGACCAGCAGGCCCAGTTCAGGCCCATCATCTCTTACATGATCTTGGTACTGGCCTCAGTAAATATTCAGGGCTGAGAATGGGAAGAGAGTGATGAAGATGACATTTCTACATTTATTCCTTGGTTGGTAGGGCTCTGCCATATGAATATAATACCAAAGTAGCTAGTGAAGAGAAAATCTTGTGGAGATATTCCAGCTCTTTCTGCTGAGTAATCAGTAAAAGATGTGGCAGATAATGTTGGGCTATATATCCTATCAACCCTTATGACTAGCTATGCTGGCTAGGGTTCATGGGAGTTGCAGATCAACAGGCTCTGGAGGGCCTCAGGTTCTTCATCTCTGATTGACAGAAGCAGAGCAAGAAATTATGCAAGCTTCTGTTGTTGTTTTGTGCCTTCAAGTTGCTTTCAACTTATGATGGCCCTAAGGTGAATGTATCATGAGGTTTATCTGGGGCTGAGTGTGTGTGATGTATCTAAGGTCACCCAGTGGATTTCCATGGCCAAGCAGGGAATCAAACCCTGGTCTCCAGGGTCACAGTCCAATGCTCAGACCACTGTATCACTTTTGGATTCTGTAGCATGATGTAATATTTAACTGTGAACCTCCCAAACATGCACATACACACAACCATTCATAATGTGACAGTGTTACATCTGAACTACTAGTTCTATGTCTTCTTTTCCCTACTCAGCAAACCCTCTCTAATGGGCATCATGATGGACAGGAAATATTAATTACATAGCATTTCCTTCCTACAGGCTAAGTACTTTGCCAAATATAAATTCAGAAAGAAAGATGCTAAAACATGAGAACATTTTCACTTTCTGGTGCCATTATGATGACACAGTGATTTCTGCTGGTAGTCTACAGATGCTCCTTTTAACCAGAATAAATGTACATCTTTGTCATTTATTGCATCTTAACTTTCCCATGTAACACTTCCAATGGAATACAATTGTAACTTGTCCCCCAGACATGTAACACCTTATTCTCACAGCTGATGATCACACAACTGGCTGCCATAGATACTTGCTGTCTTTCTGATTTTGTCTGCCAACTGCCTGATTTCAAAAAAGAATAGGTAAATGCTTTCAACTACTGGGCTAATAGTTGTCTTGCTCCCAATATATGCTCATATTGGTAGGACTGGATGCCTAGCTGCACCGGGCTAAGGTCTTGTGCCAGTTCCTTTATCATTTTGTTTGCCCTTTTCTGCACCTTACCAGTATGTTTTCATTTGCTTAAATAAGACAAGAGGCTGGTCTGATAAAACCCCAAGTCAATAAATTAACATGCTTGTCACTTACCAGAACACAGAAAATCTTGAGGAGGCCCCTGTCTACCTCTTCCTGCTTCACAACCAGCTCAGTGTTATCAGTGGGGACTGTTGTGCTCAGAAATTGAAAACTTTTGTCAGGCACCAAACAAAGAATAGTGCTAACTGAAAATCCTCTTCATTTAGCATTGTTCTTTGGATCACTCTGGAATATATTTCAGTGGCAATTGTGTGCTATGTTTTCAAAGCTGGAATTAACAGTAACATTACAAAAGAGGTACCAAGTCTACAAAATCTTCCCAGAGATGGAAGATTTCAATAAAAATTGAGGGCAGTGTGTTAACATGCAAAAGGAAAGTGAACAAATGAAAGAGAAGTAGTAAATTGAGATGAAATGTCTCCTTTCTTTTCTTTCATCCATTGTGCTTACTTGCAAAACAATTTGGTAACCCAAAGCTGGTACACAGTTTGGAAGCAGCCATTCTGGTGATCATTTGCTCTGAGCAGAATTGACTGGCCCTCATTTAAACTGGATGTGTTCCCTTACTGACGTGAAAGTTTTGAAGCCGTACTGTCCTAATTGTTGCTACACTCCTGGAGCATGCAAACAGGCAGCCAATTCTGTCTGACATGTTTTTGCGCTTTGTGTTATCATGCTCTCCACCAACGAATCGTCACAGCAAGTCAACCTGCAAATAAGCACTCCTGTGCACTTTAATGAGGCCCTTATCTTTGCTTAACATAGGAGGGGACTCGTTGTGTTTTTGCTCATCCCTCCTGTTTCAAAATGGCAATAACTCTGAATAACCCTCCCATTAAGATCAAATCACTGCTGTCAAAGATGTCAGGTTGCGGGGGTGGCTATTCCCTGATGCCATTTACTGCATCTTTCTTTTGCATGGCCAAGGTACAGTGCCTACTGGAGTGATTATAGCAATTACTCAGCACTGTCTGTCACAGTCAATCAGATTTGTACAGCCCAGATACAGAAATGACCTAGACCTGCCTTTTTAGCAAACATTATTATTGGTTGCCATCTCTCCTCCTCAGTATGAGCTCAAGTTTGAAATGCTACTCAGGAAAACTTACTTCCTAGCAATTACTGTGGACTGATTTCTTACTGGATTTTGTTTTGTTTTTTTGAAGCAAGGAGGGCCGCATTTTTTCATTTTATAGCAAGCTTCCTTAAACTGTTGCTCTCCAGATTTTTGGAACCCAACTCCCAATGACAGTGATTACCTTTAAAATTCTAAATAGCAAGATCTTCACTTTGCACCAGTCACAATGGCCTGCTTCTGTTTCCACTGTAACATGTGAGTTCGAAGCCATCCTGACTGTTTTTAAACATCCTTAAAGACAAATCTTCTCCAAGCTGCTGAATTAAGACCCATCTTTTACACTGTGATAAGTACAAATTTTTCTATATTCGTTTGGCAATTCTTCATGTTTTAGGCCATTTCTGCAAACCCCAGGATTCCGTGGGATGTTAAAAGTGGAATAGTAGCACTGTAACAGTCTAGTGTGGAAATGGCCCAAGTTAACTACATCACTTTTTTTTAAAAGAAACTTTGTGAACTTTATTTATTTATTTAATGCCCCATCTTTTTCCTTTCCATGGCCTTGGGGTGGCTTCACTTCAATAGGCAGTATAGAAATGTTATGCATAAATATATAAACATTTAAGGGCATCTCCTTGAAGGAAGTGTCTTTAAGTGACTTATTTCCTTTGACCTTATTATTATTATTATAATCTTTGTTTTTATCCCACTTTGCTCCCCAAAGGGACTCAAAGCAGCTCACAGCCATTAAAAGAACATAATTAAAAACTGTCATATACAAAAGTTAAAACAAAAATTAAACCACAATAATAATTAAAACATGTTAAAATACATATAAAAACAGCATTAAAATATCAATTAAATAACAATTAAATGACCAGTACCGATAGAAATTACATATAAAATGCCTGCTGGAAGAGGAATGTTTTTAACTGTTTTCTGAAGGTAAGCAGGGATGGTGCCAGTCTAACCTCTTTGGGCAGGGAGTTCCAGAGCCTGGGAGCAGCCACTGAGAAGGCCCTCTCTCGTGTTCCCACCAAATGCACATGTGAGGGTGGTGGGACTGGGAGAAGTGCCTGTCCCGCAGATCTCAACACCTGGGCTAGTTCGTAGGGGAGGATATGGTTCTTCAAATAACCTGGAACTGTGTAGGGCTTTAAAGGTCATCACCAGCACTTTAAATTGTGCCCAGAAACAGATTGGCAGCCAGTGGAGCTGTTGCAGCAGGGGTGTTGTATGCCCCCTGTAACCAGCTCCAGTTAGCAATCTGGCTGCAGCTGTTCGGATCAGCTGAAGTTTCCAAGCACTCTTCAAAGGCAGCCCCACATAGAACATGTTACAGTAATCGAGCCGGGAGGTAACCAAGGCATGTGTCACCATGGCCAGGTCTGATATCTCAAGGAACAGGTGCAGCTGGTGCACAAGCCTTAATTGTGCAAATGCACTCTTGGCTACTGCTGAGACCTGGGCTTCCAGGCTCAGAGTTGAATCCAAGAGCACTCCCAAGCTGCGAACCTGTTTCTTCAGAGGGAGTGTGACCCCATCTAACACAGGCTGGATCCCTGTTCCCTGATCTGCCTTTCCATTGACCAGGAGCACCTCTATCTTGTCCGGATTAAGTTTCAATTTGTTTGCCCTCATCCAGTCCATTACTGATGTCAAGCATTGGTTTAGGACCAAGACAGCTTCCTTGGCTTGTGGTGGAAAGGAGTAATAAAGTTGGGTGTCGTCCACATACTGATGACACTGAACCCCAAAACTCCAAACAACCTCTCCCAGTGGTTTCATGTAGATGTTAAATAGCATGGGGGACAAGACCTAACCCCGAGGGCCCCCGCAGGCCAGAGGGTAGGAGGTTGAACAGGAGTCCCCCAGCACCACCTTTTGGGTTCGGCCCCCCAGGAAAGATCGGAGCCACTGTAAAACAGTGTCCCCAAGTCCCATCCCCACAAGGTGACCCAGAAGGATACCATGGTCGATGGTACTGAAGGCCGCTGAGAGGTCCAGCAGAACCAACAGGGACACACTCCCCCTGTCTAGTTCCCAATGTAGGTCATCCACAAAGGCGACCAAAGCTGTCTCAGTCCCATAGCCAGGCCTGAAACCAGATTGAAATGGATCTAGATAATCTGTTTCATCCAGAAACCCCTGGAACTGAGAGGCCACCACATACTCTAGAACCTCGCCCCAAAATGGAATATTAGAGACAGGCCGCTAATTATCCAAAATAGTGGGATCAAGGGATGGCTTTTTTAGTAGTGGTTTTATAACAGCCTCTTTGAGGCAAGTTGGAACTTTACCTTGTCTCAAGGAGGCATTAACCACACCCTCTACCCACTTGGCTAGTCCCCCTCTGGCTTTTTTAATAAACCAAGAAGGGCAAGGATCTAGCACACATGTGGTAGCTCTCATATCTCCAAGGATCCTGTCCACATCCTCAGGCTGTATAAATTGAAAAGTATCCATTATCACTGAACAAGCAGAGGCCAGAGTTACATCCACAGGATCTGTATCAATCATGGCATCCAAGCTGGAGTGGATCCAAGTGATTTTATCTGTAAAGTGCTGGGCAAATTGTTCACAGCAGGCCATCGAATGGTCTTGGTTTTCCTCTCTTGGGTCTGAATATAAAGGAACTCCAATCATTTGCAACAGCCCTGCTGGCTGGCTCTCTGCAGATGCAATACAGACAGAAAAGAATTTTGTCTTTGCTGTCTCTATTGCCACAGAATAGGCTTTCAAATAAGCTCTAGCCTGTGTTCTGTCGGATGCGTTCTGAGTTTTCCACTAACGTCGCTCTAGTTTCCTTTTCATGTTTCATCACCACCAGCTCCCTGGAAAACCAGGGGGATGGTTTGGCTCCACTACGTGAGAGGGGATGCTCGGGGGCAATCATGTCTACCATCCTGGCCATTTCTGTACTCCGGAAATCAGCCAGGACTTTGACAGGACCACCTGTCAAAGTAGTAGGAAACTCCCCAAGAGCCATCAGGAATCCATCTGGATCCATAAACCTCCTGGGCACACCATCTTAATGGGTCCCCCACCCCTGCAGAGGTTCTGAGTCCTAATAAATCTAAACCCCACCAGGTAGTGATCTGTTCATGACAATGGAACTACAGATAGTTCCTCTACTCCCAGATCACATTCATCCCACCGACCACAGAAAACAAGGTCTAGGGTGGGCCCAGCAGCATGGGTAGGGCCAGATACCACTTGGGATAGACCCATGGTTGTCATGGCAGACGTGAAGTCCTGAGCTGCTCCTGACAGGGTGGTTTCAGCATGGATGTTGAAATCCTCCAGTACTAAAAGCTGGGAGGATTCCAACATCAACCCTGAAACCATACCTGCTAGCTCTGGAAGGGAGACTGTTGTGCAGCGGGTGGGCGGTAGACTAAAAGAATACCTAGTCTGTGCCAGCCCTCCAGCTTCAGATAAACACACTCAAACCCAGAGAATTGTGGGATGGGGCACCTGTGCAGCGGGATAGAATTTCGATAGACTACTGCGACTCCACCTCCCTGGCCCCCGGGTCTTGCCTGCTGCTGAACAGAGAATCCTGGTGGACAAAGTTGAGAGAGATTAACTCCTCCAACCTCATCCAACCAGGTCTCTGTAATGCGTGCTAGGTCTACATGCTCATCTAGGATCAAGTCCTGGATGGCAGTTGTTTTTCCATTAACTGACCTGGCATTTAACAGCAACATTTTCAACCCAGGGCTAGTGCTGCCAGGACCATCCAGGTTCTTTGAATTGGGGGATATTTTAGGGGCAACTAGCATCTTATTTCTTTCCTGTTCTTTAAAGTAGAGCTGCCTCCCCCTTTTGTATCTTCCTCTGCCTGGGACAACTGTGATGGCTGCCCCCTTGGGTCCAGTATCTCCCTTCTTGTTCTTGAAACACATTTTTTGAGTGGTAGACTGGGTATAGACTATAATAGTAGTTGTAATCATAAAGATCAAGAAAACAGGGTACAAACTACAACCCTCCCTCTTCCTCTGAGCAGCATAACTGGCCCTTGCCCTTGTGTTCCTCCAAAATGACACCCCCAAAGGGGCGACCCCCTTTGGCATCACCCCCTTCAGTGGTGTGCCCGTTCATGGTGGGCCTGCCCCTGCTGGACTCCTGCTTTTGTCTGGTGGCTCCCTCAACTCCAGAGCTGGGGCAGGTGGAACTGGCTGGCAGAGCCAGTTGAGTCATAGCTGGGGAGGGCCTGAGTCTGCAAGGACCCAGGAGGGCTAACTCTTCCCCCCCCAGTTCTCCAGGTATAGCCTAGTCAGACAAGAGCAGTCACAATAACAGCAGAGCTGGATGTAGAATGCTTGCCTCTGTTGGACTTCCTGGGGCTTCCTCTCCTGGAAGGCAGTGCTGGAACACCTCAGGCCCCGCTGGACTCCTGTTTTTGTCTGCCAGCTCCCTGAAGTATGAAATGTTTGATAATTTTGTACCACTTTGTACCATTCTTAATCAGGACAAACATTCTGAGACCCTCTCATTTTTTCCCCCCTCATGCCTAACTCCTTTTCTAAGCAGGGGAATACTGTTAACTATAATCCTGGAAACTTTTTCAATAGGCAATTCATTCAATCCTATAACAGTCCCTAAAGTCAAGAGCAATGCCTAAGCAATCCACACTATTGCTGAGTAAGTGCTTCTGCTCCTTTAAGGAAAAAAACCAAGACTGCCATTTCTTTCTCCTCATGTTGGAGAAACTCCATCTATGTAAGCTTCTTCCTTATGGCTGAAGAAAACAATAGCAGAAAAGGTGGCTGATACTGTAAGCTTTAAAGATTATATCTGTTGACAGAATGAGCAATTTTGTTCCTCCGACCAGATCATTAAAACCATGGGAAAGTGCAGCCAGCAAGTTACATTAAGCTTCAAGCCCACAACAGACTCCTTTCTTTAAATAGGGAATGACTCAATTCTGGGAGCCACTCTCTGTTTAAAGAAAAGACTCTGATGTGTCTGAAAATGTAGCAAAATTTACTTCCACACTGCCAAGGACCTTAGTTCCAAACCCATTTTTCAGGGATTTTCAGTGGCATTAATGGAGGCCTCCAAAGTATCCCGTGGGTCAATGAGGCCACCCAGTTGGCTACTTCACTTTAAACTAAGCAGTTGATGTCCCAGCCTCAACCACTGCACCCAGTATCTGCTGCTTCAGGTGCCTACCTCCCTTTGCCTAAAGGTAGGGCCAGCCCTGCATGTGAGGTCAACAATTCTGCAGTGATTACAGGAAACTCTAACAGTGCTTGTATGTTCCCCTTATTAATTCATAAAAGCATCCTTTTTTAATAAACAGAAATTGATTCTTGTCAGTAAAGACAGTGGTGAGCCTATATGAAGAATGAACTCATTCAATCACAGTAATCATACTGTGGAAGATGGCCCTTCATATGGATTCTTGTTATCTATCTGATTCCTGACCATTCCAATATTACAAAAATATAATAAGAATTAATATAGCACTGAAGAACTACCTCTCTCCAGATGTGCCACCACAGACATTTTCTTCAGCATATGAGGCTTTTTGAGCAACATAGCTGGATGAGCAAAGACCAAGGATGAATATGCATATGTGAGTAAGCCAAGAGTTAAGCCACGAGTAGTGGGAAAGGGGAGAGATGGGGCGAAATCAGTGGGATGTGTAAATACATCTACCTGTTTCCTCACAAGGAATCATAGAATCATAGAATCATAGAATCATAGAAATGTAGAGTTGGAAGAGACCACAAGGGCCATCCAGTCCAACCCCCTGCCATGCAGGAAAACCCTCAAAGCACTCCCGACAAGTGGCCATCCAGCCTCCGCTTAAAAACCTCCAACGAAGGTGAAGGGTTCTTAGCCTTGATTTATGTGGTGTTCATTAAGCACTGTATGAAGTGGTTTCATAGTGTTAGGGAAATGGCCTCCTTGATTCTTTAGATATGGGTAAACAGAAGCAAAAAGAAAATTAACTGACAGGTCTTACACAGAATGCAAGTGAGCAATGTAGATTCAATATCTTTGGCTCACAGGTTAGTTTTTTCCAGTTCTTGCTGCTAATTCAGTAAAAAGACAGGTAGCTTCATAGTTTCTACAAAACATCACTATTAATTTTCTCACATACTACCTGTGCCAACCTAAAGAGGACTTTCGGAGACATTGAAGAATAACCAGTGTGGTGTCGTGATTTGAGCATTGGATTACAACCCTGGAGAGCAGGTTTCCCCTCCCTGTCTGGCAATGGAATCCCACTGGGTAACCTTGAGTGTGTCACACGCTCTCAGCTCTGGAAAACCCCTCAATAGGTTTGCCTGAGGATTGTCATGTTAGAAATGACTTGAAGGCACACAACAACAACAACAACAAATGTAGTTCAGAATTTACATATGGTAGTGGAGATGAATTTTGAGATTTTTTTTTAAAAAGCAGGTATATGTTCATGCCCGTCTCTGTGCTCAAGTGCTTATTTAGAAAGAAACTTAGGGGATTTTTTTTTAGCAGTGTATTTGCAGGTGTTTACTAGTTAACAATAGGCAAATATGTATCAGTCAATCAAAGGACTAAGTTTGGATTTTTCTAAATGGTGACAAGCGGAGAACTCTGCCAAAATACATATACCCCAAAATTGCTCTCAGAAATGAACCTGTCATCTCAATTTACCTGTTCACATGATTCACAGTACCTGAAATGCACTTGCCACAGGAAGTTTAATTATTTTCCAAAAGTTGCTTATTTTCTTGCTAGAGGCTTTTTTGGTAGGGCATAGGTCCACTTTTTTTTTTTTTAAGTAAGAAGTAGATGTTTTAAACACTCAGTAAAGACAGGGAATGTTGAACAACAAAGAACTATGTAACATTCACTTAAAGTTTGACTTTAGTGACTGAAAGATTTCCTCAAAGCTGAGTTTTGCTGCAGATGGCTGCTGCATCCCAAAATGAATTGAATTTGGTTTCAAATGAAAGTGAACATTTCTAAAAGTGATTTGTAGGTATATGCAACATTTTTTATTTCAAAATTGAAACTGGTATAATATACAGCATTGTCTTTATATTTATGTGGAGGGCAATTTAGAAGAGAACCATTCAAGGTGTCAGGGAGTTACAGGCCTTCCTAAAATCTCCACATAAAGTCATGAATGCATTTGATCCTTCTTCTGCAGACTACAATGTGAGAGGTTGCAGAGTCTCAGAACATGACATTTATTGTATGATTGTAATCAGTCTGCATGCTCTAAAAATAGGAAAAGACTCAGGAAGAACAAGTTGCATACTCAAACCTTAACAGAGAGTGGAATTCTATCCAAAACCTCCATAATCAACAAAAGAACGAACCAACAATAGTTCTTTCTCTTATTTTTTGCTTTTGCTTAAAAGCTCCTTTTGTTTCTGTTGTTGTCTCATTTTGCTTTTTAGGATTAGACAAACTCAGGGATCCATGATTACTATATTTCTGAATGCCAAATACTGGTTCTAAATAACTCAAGGAGCAGATTGCTGCTCTCTTGTTCACTATTGCACACAGAATGTTGGACTGCAGAGACGAAGTGGCAGGAGAGGATATGTGGTCTTTCAGACGTTTGGCTGCAGCTCCCTCTCAGGCCCTTTCCGCACCGTGCTATTAAAACGATGCAGAGCGACCTCCGACGGAGGTCTTCTGCACCGTGGAGTGGACTGGGGTGGACTACTTTTTGTAGTTCCGCACCTTAGTCCGGTTTGGAGCGACCGGAACTGGTCACGCAGCTTGCTTTTTAAAAACCTCTTTTAAGAAGTTTTTTAAAAAGCACGGAGCGCGCGACTCCGTGTCACTCCGTCACTGCTCTCTGGTGCAGATTTGCAGGCATGCACTATTGCGTGCCTGCAGATCTGCCGGGGGCAGGCTTTAGGCTGGTGAGCTTCTCCAGTTGGTGGAGAGCCTCCACCAACCGGAAGCTGCCATTTTGGATGCTGGAGCAGTGCGGAGCGATGAGCTTGCACCGCTCCTCATCCCAACAGACTCGCCCGGACGCTGAAGAAATCTGGTGAGTCCTGTTTTTGCGCGGTTGCTTTCCCATGTGCGGAAAGGGCCTCAGCCTTACCCAGCATAGCCAATAGTGAAGAATAATGCAAATTGCAATCTTAACAATATCTGGAGGGCCACAAGTTGCCTCTTCCTAGCTTAAACCTTCCATTTGATCGAACGGGTCTCTTGGAAAGGGACTGAATAGGTCAGTAATGTGTCACTTCTGCTTGCTTTCTGCTGCCCTTGGCACAACAAACATTTGTGCAGATGTTCTTCATCTTTTCCTCTCTGGCCTAGGTTCTCAAGTGAAATAACACAAGCAAGAGTTCTTAAGAAGGCAAATAACAGAGAAGGTAGGCCATGAGAACCCTGTTCTAGTCAATATGCTGCCTTTGCTGCCATCACACTCTTCCTGTCCTCCCCTAGGCTACCAAATGGAGCTTAGCAGCATGAGCAGGAGGTCTGCCAAGGCTCAGTCGAATGACAGCAGAGGAGGTTCTGGGAGAAAAGAAAGAGGAAAATACTTTTTGCAACTGATCTCTTCCCTTAAGGAGTCTTTCCTGCATGATCTGAACACTGTCTGTAACTTTTCAATTCTTGCTGTCTATGCTTTGGATGAAAATCAGTCAAATTGTTAACAATTCTGTTTCCAAGCTGTCAAATTTTCCAGATGTTTAATTGTGTTACATGCACAATGCCTGACTTTTACCCTTGACATTGGCATTAGCGGTAGATACTCCACTGTGCTAGGGGCATCTTCAGCAAGTTGACAAGCATACAGGGGCTGAACCTCACATAAAGGATGAATGAGCACTAAATTGTGCTTTAAATTTGAGCTTGTTGAATGTATATGATTTCAAAGCATCAAGAGTCATTCAGGGCCTCACTGCTTCATGAATGTACACCCATGTGTATAAAGCCGAAAAACAAAGAGACATCCTTTTTGGTACGTAGCTTTTTATGGTCAAGTAAATATACAGCCCAGAACCATTCAAGTTAGCTTATTTAATTTAACTAGCTGTTATGCTGTGTCACACTGATCTAATGCTGTCTTCTTCTTCTTGAAGCTTTTTGTCATATTGCATTCAAGATCACTTGGAATTAGTAACATTCCAACTTTTGCTCACCAGCGATATCCTTCATTTGGTTCCCACACATGTATTGATACGTTGTTTCATTTAATAGGAGTCTTACCCCTGCTACATCACTTTCAGAAATGTACTTGCATACACATACATATACTCATTCAGTTCCTAAACACACACTTTTACGCTCACATGATTCGGTGTCTCTCAGTAATCACAGCAGAGCAATAACACGTGGGTCTCTAACTGGAAGTGGCATTGTTTAAGCCTGGGGCACACAAATTAAAGCACCTACTAGCCAATGTAATTTGCTTGGTCAAGTATCAAGCCAATTCTTCCACCAGCTCTTTGAAAAGAAAGAAAATAACTTCTGAAAACAGCCTCTATTTGAAAAGAACACAGTGAACAAAAACATTTCAAACCAATCAGAGTAGAAAATCATTTAAAAAAGCATATAAAATAGTCACGTGTGACAATGAATTGAAACCATTAAGTACATGCAATAAACCAATGCTTAGTGAACACATAGTGTGGAATGCTTTAGATGTTTCCAAATAAAGAGAGAAATGAAAGGGAAGTTAAGAAGTTTTTGAAGAAAGGGCTTTTAAGAGAGAGCTTAATGGTGCTATTTGTCTGGTTTTGCTTTTTTAACTTGCCTTTTAAATTGTTTGAACGTTCTTAATGGTTTAATTCCATTTTAATGCTAATCTTTTATATGTATTTTAATATACAAGGCACCTTGAGTTTCAGTTTTGGGAAACAAGGTCAGATAAAAATAAACTTAGCATCAACAGTGGGAGTAGATATACCACACAACATGACTTGATATTGTATGCTGGAGCAGCTTTTAAGCTGCTTTTAAAATATAGAAATCTCATTGCATTAAATGGCTGATATTTGTTGCTACTTATAAATATGCTTATGTCATATTCAGCCAGTGTGATATTATCAATGTGATCAGTGATACCTATAGTTCTAGACTTGGACCTGGCAAATTCTGAAACTCAAGGACACACATACACAGCTGCAAGGCCCAAGTTGGGGTTGGCTCACCAGCCATACCTAAATCTACCCCTGGGAGAGGAGAGCTGAGTAAGAAACTCAAGCAAAGCTGTTGCTTCAGCTATTGACAAACTGAATATTAAACTTGTGATTTATGGCAGTCTTCATTCTACAGTTTATATTTGTAAAGCCAACATCATATTGGTTGCTGCAAGATGGAAGACTCATCATAACTGTGTCCATATGTTGGCTGTCACCATTGGTGGATTGTTCACTTGTAGTGGTTCACTGAACTGGAACTGATTTTTCTCTGTATCCTTACAAACAGCCTCCTGCTGCCAAGAGTGTGTATATGTGACTCCATGGTGACTGCATAGAGAGAAAGGTGAGAGGCTCGAGTGGAATGGCTCACCAAAAATGTTAGAGGTGGCACCATGGGGATTGGAAAAAAAATGTCTCCCAGTGGTTGTATGTATTGGACTAAGGCATGGAGAGGAAGAAAATAAACTTTGTTTCTACTAAGGAGGAAATAAACAGGATATGGGCATGTCTTCTTTGTTATGGTTATGTGCCTTGAAGTCAAGTCCAACTTGTGGCAACCCTATCCTAGGACTTATTAAAAGGAAATTAGCTATTGCGTTTCTGTTTGGTAGAGAATGTGACTTGCCCAAGGTAGTCACTCAGTAGTCACTCAGTGGGTTTCCATGTTGTTGTGTTTTTGTTGCCTTCAAGCTGTTTCTGACTTATGGTGACCCTATCATAGGGTTTTCTTGGCAGGTTTGGTCAGAGGGGTTTTGCTCTTGCCTTCCTCTGAGATTGAGAAGGACTTGCCCAAGATCACTCAGTGAGTTTGCATAATCAAGCAGCAATTCGAACACTGATCTTCCATAGTCATAGCCCAAACCATTACATCGTGCCAGATCCCACGGGTTTCCTTGGCTCAAAATTCAAAGCCTGGTCTGCAAGAGTCCTAGTCCAATGATAGAACTGTTATGTCTTCTAACTTTGAGATTATTTATAGTTCCTTCAGTATAGATGGCATGACATCAAAAAGTATTCATTCTTACAGAATTTTCTTAGTCATGATCTTCAGAATATTAGCTCAGGCCCTTTCCAGATGTGGGGAAGGAGCTGGGTGGAAACGGGACTCACCGGATTTCCTGAGCATCCGGGTGAGTCTGTCGCAACGAGGAGCAGTGTGAGCTTGTTGCTCCGCGCTGCTCCAGCATCCAAAATGGTGGCTTCTGGTTGGTGGAGGCTCTCCACCAAACAGAGAAGCTCGCCAGCCGAAAGCCCGCCCCTGGAAGATCTCCAGGCACGCACTTGCACGCACCTGCAAATCTGCTTCGGAGTGCGGTGACGGAGTGGCACAGAGTTGCGCACTCTGTGCTTTTTAAAAACCTCTTAAAAGAGGTTTTTAAAAAGTGTGCTGCATGACCAGTATTGGTCGCGCAGAACCAGACTGAGGTATGGAACTACAAAAAGTATTCCGTCCCAGTCCACTCTACAGTGCAGAAGACCTCCGTCAGAGGTTGCTCTGCACCATTTTAAAAGCCCGGTGTGGAAGTGGCTTCAGACAGAATGGTGTTTTCCTAAACATATTATTGAATGTTCAACAGTTAGAAGTGAAACTCTCCAAGGTGTTGGGCAGTTAATACCATATGAGTTCTGTTGTTGGAGTGCATGGATTTTTCAATGCCAGTTTGATGTGGAAATGAAATCCTTGTGATAAATTGGACTAATGTTACTGATGACCACAGAAATGCTGCATTGAACATGCAATCTTGTTGTTACACATTGTTATTTCTTTGCTCTGGAGATTTTGGCTCACTCTGCTGTGTCATCCATGGAATAATGCAGTTATGTGCTATAGTGGCAGTATCTATTTTATCCCATGGTGGTAAATCTTTGGGCTACAGACCTATTTGATAATTTAAACCTTCTCCTCAAATCCCTGTCCAATTCACCTTACATCTTAAAGCCACAAATTATAGCTTGGCATATTTAAAGCTGAAAGCTGGAGGTATGGATAAAGACCTCCCATTGAAATCACCCAATCATTCTTCATAGCATCATGGATGGTAGAGTGACATACAATATGTTTCACTGGCAACACACTGAAAATGGAAATGTTAAGAATAAATCTTGGTGGAAGTTTCAGTAATTTTTAATATATTTTTTGTAGCATGCGTATGCGAATGATATATTTGTCCTAGAGCAATATGAATTCATTTCCCCCACATCTGTAATATCTGCAGTAAGCGAAATTAAAAATACATTTGTACTTGTACAGTTAAATGATCATATTTAATGAAATGTCGGAGATGAATCTTAGCAAATAGTCAGGAAATTATTTCAGAGAGAGCAGCATTTCATTATAGGCAGTCAAGGAAAAGCAAAGAGATTATACAAACGGTTTGCTACTTCAACATCTTAGAGGCTAGGGGATGGGCAGTTCTGGGAAAGGGGGAGATGTATAAATGTCAGATAGGAGCTGCAGTTGCTGGTCTTCTATTTATTTCCTTTGTGGAAAGCTTTCAAGCTTGTGATCAAATTTTTATCAAACACACATGCAATTAAAAAAAAAACAGCTCAAAGGTAGGTGTGCTAGTCTATACAAAAAGCAAAAAAACCAAACCAAACCAAACCAAAACAAAAAAATCCTAAAATTCAAGTTGGGCAGTACCTTTGTTAGAACCAACAAAAATGTCATGAAAATGGGAATGGTACTGAGTTCTTGAAAACTTTTCACTGGGCTGGATAGTACCAATAAGATAAGGAATAGAGGAAGAAACAGAAAAATCTAAAACGTAGGTTAGATGTTGTGTCCATGAGATCTGAAGCTCTAAGCTCATCTCAAAGTAGAAATTGCTGAAGACTGAATGAATCATTGTGGGAACAGATGTACAGATGGCATGTCACATCTAGCGATGCCTGTGAAAAACTGGTGACTGGTTTCTATATCTGAAAACACAAAAAGTTGACTCTTTGAGATAGAATTGAAAAAAACAATCAATTTTTCTTCCAGTTTTCCCCAAAGTATTTTTTTCACCCTGGAAAAATAGAAAAAATGGACTGTGGAACATTTTCTTTTAGAATGTTGAATAAAATATTTAATATAGGTTTATTTTCTCCCCTCCCCATGCAGTACTTCTAATAATTATGTAGCAGGTAGGCTCCCCCCCCAAGACTATGTACAGTATCTCACATCACTGTAATTCCAGGTCTTGGATTAACTTTTTGGTAGTTTTTATGGGAATGAGCACTTTAGGTCTGCTTGACTCTCTGGAGGACTAGTGGAGACAAAACTATTTTTTCTTGTTTCACTAATGTTGACTTTGTTTTATTCCCCCTTGCCTCCCAAACGGGTGAAAACAAAGAGGTTCTTTATAGTACAGAGGTTCCTTTCAGTTCAGGACCTTGTTGTTCCATCTGTAAGAATAAAATTTTAAAATGTAATTTCAATTTGCAGTTATCTTCTAACAAAACTTTAACGTATCAATCATGACACTGTCATGTCAAACCTAATTATACATAATGAATTTAATGTTCCTAAAGCAACAAAGTGACTTGGAACCTGAAAGACAGCTAATGTTCCATTTTTCATTTTTTCTGAAAATTTCAATTTCATCTAAAAAAAAGAAAAGATTTTTTTTATGACTTAAAAATTTCTAGAGATTTTACATCTCTGCTGACTATGAGCTCAAATATTTTCCTTCCTGATTATAATACACACATATCTCTTATGTATGCATACATATTATGTATATATCCAGTCTTCTATTAGACACATTTCTCCTTAGTTTTACTCTAGTTGTTCTATGAGCATACTCACAATATACTAAGGATTATAAACAGTTTTTAAAATTTTTATTTTAAAAGATCTTTAATTATACACATAAAAAGGAAGAACAGTTCACGGAATGAAAAAAAAAACAATGATAAAACAATACTGAATTCATAGTCAGAAGAGAGATCCATTTCACATCAATAAAGAAAAGAAAGAAAAGGAAATTAGAATGAGGAATCGTTGCTGTTCATGTCATATGGCACAAATAACAACCCTTAAAGTATATATGTCTTATATTTACTCTCCTCCCACATCTTTCAGCCATGTGTGTGTATAGGCCTTCAATCACCTGTCAACTTATGGTGAGCCCATGAACTTCATAGGGTTTTCTCAGGCAATGAATACTTAGTGGTGGTTTTTCCAGTTCTTTCCTCTGAAATACAATCTTCAATACCTTGTATTCATCGGTGGTCTTCCATCTAAGCACTCATCAGAAATGATGCTGCTTGGCTTCTAAAACCAGATGGGATCTGGTGCCTTTAGGGTATTTAAGTTCATAGGATCAACTAAAAGGTCTTTGGAGAATTTTAAATGATTGTGGAGGATGATCTGAAGCATGCTTTTTATTTATAAATGAAATAAAATGAAACCAAATATCTTCAGAATTGTCCATGTGCTTCTCTCCTTTCACATATTTTAATTCAGTTGCTAGTTTTTCTAATGAGGCCATTGTCCATATTCTTTTTAAACAATTGCAGTGAGTCCATTTAGAGTTTTCCATCATTAAGCCAGTTCAGCTGCAAGAAAGAGAAGGCCAATCAGTTCCTTATGTTTAAATTGTTTATTCTGCCTGGTACTGCCCCCCACCAACTGTCTTGCTGTTCTTTTAATAGTCAGTTGATTGTGTTAATTGTTAATTGTTGTGTGTTTTAGGGGGTTGGTTTTAGGTGAGTTGGTGGGTGGGAAGGATTGGGTATTTTTTTTAATGTTTTTAATGTAATTAATGTATTATTGTTTTCTCCACCTCGATCCATGGGGAGAGGCGGGATAGAAATAAATGTTATTATTATTATTATTATTATTATTAGCAGTAATTCTCCTTGAGGATGTATATTTTGGTTTCTTATACTTGAAAGAAAATAAACTATTTCCTTCCCAAAATATTTTATTGTTGGGCACTCTAAACACATACATTTGAGGGACCCATTATCACTGCAACCTTTCCTGTACAAAGTTGTGGACACATTTCAATAAATGCATGAAAGTTGAACAAGACTATGGCCCTTTCCACATGGGCATATTGCCTGCGCTAGGGCGACCTCCCCAGGAGGTCTTCTACACCGCGAGGTGCGCGAGGGCGGTTCGCAAATGGGAGGTTCTAAACCTCAAACTGCCCTTGCGCGGCTGCGGGGGTGGCGCTGCGAGTCTTATAAAAACCACTTCTCAAGTGGTTTTTATGTGACTTGCGCACATTGCCCCGTCGCCGTGCCCCGTTTAGAACTGCAGGGACGCATTAGCGCATCTCTGCAAAGCTGCCTGGGGGCGGGCTTCCGGCTGGCATGCTGCCCTGATTGGTGGAGCGCCGCTGTAAGCCGGCGGCCACCATTTTGGGCGCTGCCGAACGCCACCGAAATTCGCTGCCGTTTGGAGCGGCGAATGCGCGCTCCCCGCAGGGATGAAACAACCTGTTTTGTGGTAAGATCCGTCCCTGTGTGCGCCCCCCTTTACCCGCCCCGCATGTGGAAAGGGCCATAGATGCCATCTGTGTGTAACCTTCAACACATTTTCTTTTGCCAAAGCTGAGATACATTTATAGATGAGAGGTCTATATTGTCTTCCAATGTTCTTCTCTGATTTCAATATCTACATTTAATTCCATTGCAAGCTTAGCACTGCATAGTATACCAAAGTTAGTTCCTAATAAACAATTATATAAAGTGGATCCTTGCTCTCCAGTTGTAGTATTAATGGAAACACAATCATTTTCACAGATAGTTAAAGCTCTTGTTGCCTCATTGGTTTTATATACTTCTTTGCCCAAATGAGGTGATTTGGTATTTATAATTTTTAGTTATCTTGATACCTGTGTTATTTTTGTGGCTTGTGTTTTGAATTTAATTTCAACATAAAGTCTCACAGAAGAACTGGAATGAGTACTAGACATTTTGTTAGATAGGGAAAATTGTATTTCAGTAAATAGGCACAGAGTACTTTTCATCATGACAATTCCATAGTTATGTTCCCAAGGGGTGGTCAAAACACAGGCAATCATGTAGATCTAATGGGATAAATCAATTCAAGCAGTTTACATCTGCATGAGGAGCAGATATTTTGCAAAATTAGTGGGACTTAACTGATAATTCAAAACAAAAATACAAACATTACACCCGTATTCCAAATGTGTTGCAAATATCCATTAACATTGCAATTGGGATACCTGGCAACAATATTGGGCCTTTCTGCACTACACTGTGATAGTGTTATTATTCCACTTTCAACATTCTGGGGTTTGCAGTTTACTGAAGCCAAAGAACAACCTGGCTGGGAATTCTAAAGGCTCCTCCCTAAACTGCAAACCCCGGGATTCCATTGGATGTTGAAAGTGGAATAACTTAATAGTAACGGTGTAGTATGGAAAGGCCCATTGTGCTGCAGGGAAAACCCACTCCTTTCAACTACAGAGCAGATTGCTGCTAAGCTCATAAAAGTACAGGGAAACCCAAAACAGGTCGCAGGGGACACCATTGTTTCTCCTAACAAAAAACTGCTGGTGCTTTGGCCCTTTTAAGTTGGAGAGGTGTCTTTAACCCTACATATCAGAGCTAGGCAAGTATGTCTAAAGGGATCAAAAGTCAAATGTTTGAAGATGGCAGATGAGTTCCCCACTATTCTTCTACCATCACTATGGTCACTATAGTCTTTCAGCTTCCTAGATTTTATAACAGAGGTGGGCAAAGTGGGCTGTGGGCCTCATGCAACCCCAGAGTGGGTTTTGTGGCCCTCTGGACTGTGTAGATATCAGTTTTTTGTCTGCAGTGCAGTATACGTTTGCTTTATGATGAGGTTTAGAAGACCTCTGAATGAACTGGAGGAACAATTAGGGACAAAAAGTGTTGATGTGGAGTGATCTTTTTTGGATTAAAAGTAAAAATTAAGCAGTGCTTTGAAGAGTTCTGGAAAGGGTGAATGGAACACAACTCTCTATTACACTTCCAGGTCAAAACAATATATCTTTCTATAAAATTTATATGGGTACAAGACAGCTACATCTGAGAAAGACAATTCGTAATCACAACACCAACAGAGGAGAGGAGCATATTTTAACATGGTGGCAGGACTGTTGTGTCTTGTCACTGAAAGATGTAACTGGAGCATGGAGTAGGGGGTTTGAGGTGATTTTTTTTTTTAATTGCAGGATTTCCCAGTCAAAGTAAACAAAGTCTGAAGTGCTTTCCTCTCCTCTGCTGTTAAAAACCTATCATTAATTGTATTATCTGAATCTTGGCTCTTTTGTAAGTGGCATGGAAGGTGGATTGCACAAAATATTCCTTCTAAAAATCAAATATATTTCTGGTTCCTTCAAGGTATGTCCTGGAAA
>CAOKZL010004564.1:0-24254 GCA_948472985.1 Iguana delicatissima | reverse complement strand
CTAGGAAATTACAGTGGGCCCTCTACTTTCATGAGGGTTCATGGCACAGAACCCTTGTGAAAGTGGGAAAAAATGCAAATAACTCTTCCCTGCACTCCCCCTCCCATTACTTTGCCTTTTGCCCTGGCACATGTGCCTTTCTACCCCATGCCTGGGCAAAAGGCCAGGAAAAACATCGGGAGGTCCACATGGGCCTTCCTTTTCCACATGCAGCACTCCCCCCTCCTATTCCCTTGCCTTTTGCCTGGTCATGAAGAAGGAAGACACACGTGCCCGAGCAAAAGGCAAAAGAGTGGGGGAGAGAACTGGGGACAAGGCACATACAAATCTCACGAATAATCAAATTCGTGAAGGTCAGACCTGCAAACGTGGAGTGAGGACTGTATTCATTTGCACAGTCGGTAGGAAAGGTAGCCTCACCAATGTATATTTTGGATTTTGTTTGATGATCGACATACCAACGGCTGCCTTTACAGATTTATCACCACACGAAGAAAGTACAAGTGATGATGGGAAATAAGGCTGAATAATTAGGAGAAAGAGAGTGTTGCCTGGAGTGTCAGGGTGAGGGGCAGGGGGACGCAAAATCCTGTGCATAAACATTATCCTCTCATATAATAAAAACCCTGCCTGGTTTCCCTCTATAATTCTGGATTCCTGGATTCCATTACTAACTTTGCTAACCAATATGGCTTAATTTTATTCTTCCTTCCTCTAAGCTCTTTTTGCCAAAGTAAATCAGTGACACTCCAGTGACAAGACCTAGAGATTCTTACAAACTGTGGAGATACAACAAGTGCAGAGAGAACCATTGCTGCTTCACCATAGCTGAAACCTTCATACACTCCTAATTTGCTTTCGAGTCTATATTTATGTATTGTACAGACACAGGTGGTTGAATTCTGGACAGAATTCAGGCAATACTGCAAGTGTTTGTGCCGTGTTTGTAAATGCTCTGCCACTTCATTTCTGGAGTACCAAACTTGTTCTCTGAAGGTAAATTCAAATTGGCTTATGCAGGCACAAGAGAGAGAGATTAGCAGGTTTGGAGGATACTCTCCTCAACACAATATTCACACAAGCACAACAAAACTATGGGATAAAAAGAAAAAACAAGGAAAAAGAAAAGAAAAAAAACTTTTAGGAGAGCTCCCCATAAATCGCTGATTAAAAACTGAGCATGGTCTGTCAGTATATAATGTTGAGAAAAGGAAAAAAATAGAGGAAGGCAGCAATGAAACGGCATGTCCTAGGCCATTTCCGACCAGCCCCTCCCAAAACTGCAAACCCCAGGATTCCATAGGATGTTGAAAGTGGAATCATAGTGCTATAACAGTATAGTGCAGAAATGGTCCTAGACAGGAGCGTGGCTGGTTGAAATCCTGAGCAGGAATGTGTCACAATGCAACATTTGTTGCAGAGCATCCTTAATTTAATACTATGCCCCTACATTTAGTATGTTCAGACATGAGGGAAAATTACCTCCAGCTCTAAAAGCCTTTCTTCCTGCTGTCTTTGATATGCCAGCTTCCTCTATCCAGGAAACCGTGTCGTCGTTTTCAGTGCTGGAAGGCTCTAAAATATAATCCACAGCCTGTAAGCTGAAGCGCTCACCTAGAGTGCTACTCCCGTTGTCTGAGCTGTACTCTGAATAGCTCAACTCTGAGCTATCTTGGCTAGCAGTGCTCAAGGATGCAGCTAAAGGACATTGCCAACTTTTTTCTCCACCTGCAGCGACAAGACAGCTGCCCCCACACATCTTGAACCTCAAGTATTAAAAGATCTCCTTTATATTATGCCTAGAATAGCTTGTGATTTGTAAAACAGGTAAGCACACCAAAGAAGGAAGCACAAATAATTTTTCAGAGAGGAACTACACCAACTGCATAATACGTACATCTTAAAGCAGAGGCTGGAATTATGTGGCCTGAAGGCTGTATGCTGCCCTTGGGAGGGGGGTGTCCAGTGGTGCCCTTCGAGTCCTGGGGTTTTGCACTGACCTCCAGCATTGCCCCCAATAAATCAGCCCAGAAGCACTCATTCAAAAAGATTATGCAAAAAAACAAAACAAAACTGTTTTAGAACCACCACCACCACTGCCATGGAAGAGCAAAAACAAAACTAAACTCAAACCCCCAGAAGTGACAGGGAGTGACATGACATCATTTCTGGGTGCCCAAAATGGCGACCACAGAGGTATGCTCTTTTGGACATCTGAAGGAAGCCAAAACGGGGCTGTGCGGCACTCCAAGCCCCAGAACAAGTCCGTGACTGCCTTAAAGGATGGAATTTTGAAAGCCCCATTCCGTTCTGAACACTTTGAGTCAAACTATCAAACCATCTCAGTATAGCCAGAAACCACGCAAAGGTCCCTCCCAAACAGTTTTTTTTTTTTTTTGTCAGATACTCCATCCCCTTCTCTCTCCCCAGCCACAAGTGTGTAGGAGCTTAATACCATGTCACAATTTATCTTGGAGCAAGAAGACTAATTTAGAAAAAATTTAGAAAAAGGAGGCATATATAACACACCCTTTACAACTAATCTCATGAATTTGGATCAAGTCTCAAGGTATGGAGAAAGTAACTTATGAATCAATAGCTTCAAAGGCAGAAACTTTCAAGCTTTAGCCTTAGAGCAAACTTGATCTTAAGAATCCATTCCTTAGTCTAAACTGATCTCTAGTTTCTGAAAGCCCCTCTCTGTCTTTCTTCACACCCACCCCACCCCACCCCACCCACTGAGGAAAGTCAAGAGGCGCAAAGGGGGGATAAATAGCCACCATAAGGTTTCACAGAAGGTTTCTAAATCCTTATCAAAGCAATTTTTTTAACCTATTTATTGTTGTTTCCCAAACTGCCTTCCCTGTTGGAAAATCTACGCCAGAACAGGCTAAGAGGGGAACAACTCACCAGGGCAGTGCTCATGTTTTGATGGGCAGCAAGCATGCTGAGGGTTGATTGGAGAAATCCGGCGTGCTGGGAAGGTGCAGATGGCCTTTTCTCTCCTTATCCCCAGGGGATTCTTCAGGTCTTCTTCCTTTTAGAGGTGGCACCCAGCATCCCAAGGCTGTTATCTACCCCTCCTTGTAGAAATCTGTCTCCCCCCTCCCAACTGGAGTTGAGATACTGACCAATGCTGAGGAAGGAGGGGATCAATCAAAATGACAAGATGCAATCTGGGCTCCTTCAGCAAAAAAAAAATTATATATAAAATCCTGCCGATGGCTTGGCAGGGAGCTCGGCCAATTAAAAAGGATGGAAAGGAGAAAAGAAGGGAAAATATGTTTGGGCAGGAACCCAGAAGTTGTGTTAACTGTTTAGGAGAATATAGCTGAGGAAGGAACCGAATTATTACAGAAGAACCCAGAGTTTGGTGGCACCAGATCCCCAAACCTTCAAAGGGACAGAAAGTACCATAGAGGGTCTCAGAACCAACAAAGACAGGACTGTTAGGTGACTAGTTCCCACTTGCTAACAGTAACCAGTCAAGTGAGGTCCACAGTCAGCTGTAGATTAAGCAGGTGTAGTGTGGGGAGGTGGGTGGTACTGCAAAGCAAGTTAACTCTGGGTTAAGTTCCAGAGCCAGAAAACTCAGACCAAACTTAACCCTCCACATAACCACTCCTCAAGTCTCTTACCAATTTGACCTGGACTGGGAGGGAAGGTATTCCTTCTTAGTCCCTGTTACCTGGGTGTGGGTAAATACCAAATTGCCCCACAAAATCATATATGCTGGAATGGACAGATTCAAAATTAAGTTTAGCATATTGTAAAGCTATGAGGACCAGCATGGTGTAGTGGTTTGAGCACTAGACTATGACCCTGTGACCAGGGTTTGAGTCCTCGCTTGGCTACAGAAACCCACTGTGTGGCCTTGGGCATGTCGCACACTTTCAGCCCCCAGAAGACCCCATTATAGCTTCACCTTAGGGTCACCATAAGTTGGAAGTGACCTGAAAACACACAATTACACAAAGCTATGAAGCAGCAAGACAGGTCGATGTAGTGGTGGACCAAAAGGTGGGTATGGGGCGTTCTCCACCCCAGATGCAAAACATAAAGTGGTTCAACGGCAGCTCCTCATTCGTTCTTCCCTCACTGAGGTGACAAAAAAAGGCTCAGCTCTGAAGAATGTGAATTGAGCAGCAGACACTTGCAATCTTCCTTGAGACAAGCTGATCCCCCCAGCTCTTCCTCTTGGAATTTCCTTGAATAAGGCAGAAAAGGAGGAAGGAAATAGGGGGTGAGGCAGTGGTAACTGCCACTTCCTTTTGAAAAGGAAACTATCCATCGTCAAAGAAGTTCTCCTGCTGATCTATGTTGCAGCAGAAGGAAAAACAGAGTTGGAGAAATACGAGGGTCTAAATGCCGTAATGGTACTAGGTGTCAACTGATCTTGGAAGCTAAGCAGGGTCAGCTCTGGTTAGTACTCAGACAGGAGACCACAAACAAATAGCAGGTGCTGTGGACTATATTTCAGAGGAAACTGGCCAAACCAACTCAAGAGTATTTCTGGCCTAAAGAAAACCCTATGAAATTAATGGGGTTCTCATAAGTCAACAGGTGACTAGAAGGCACACAAAACAAAACAATAAATCTACCAGTCTCTTTAAGACTAACTGATTTGTACTTTAGCATAAGTGTGGATATCAATCCATTTTCTCAGATGCAGTGACTGAGGAAGTGGATTGATTCCCATAAAAGCTCATGTTAAAATATAAACCAATTAGTCTTAAAAGGACTGTAGATTCTGTCCCCTCTCCCTTTTCCTTTTCAGTTTTCCTCAACAACAGTTATAGCTTTTTCTTTATTTAGTGCCTTTTCTTCCCTGCAGAATGGTGAGTACAGTGGAGATTTCAAGAGTTTGCAGGGGAGCATTGTCAAAGGCCATTTCTGCACTACCCTGTTATAGTGCTATTATTCCACTTTCAACATCCTGTGGAATCCTGGGATTTGCAGTTGAGGGAGGAATTCTGAGCCAGAGAGTTCTTTGGCCTCAGGAAACTACAAACTCCAGAATTCCACAGGATGGTGGAAGTGGAATAATAGCACTATAACAGTGTAGGGCAGAAATGGTCTAAGACTCACCAGTGGTGAGTGGTACTGTGTGCTGCTGTGAGGCGAGGGCTATGCTGATGGCAGCAGTGCTGCTGGTAGGGTCTCCTGTGTCAGACAGGCTTTTGCTGAGGAGGTAGATCAAATGTGCCAAACCACTGCTGGGCAGCAGCAGTAGTGGCAGGGAGTAGCAGCTGACACTGGTGGAGGATCTCTCAGAAATAACAGCAGTGGCACCATAGCTAATGCTTCTTAGTACTGTGCAGATGGAGGCATGGTAAACTTCTTTTTAAAGATCATTTGCCATGAAAACCCTATGATGAGACAATCCAAAATGAAACAAGAGATAGTGCCAGAAAATGAAATTCCCAGGTCAGAAAGCACTAAATAAGCTACCGAGGAAGAGCTGAGGACAATTACAAGTAACATTGCGGCTAATGGTGCAATTGGATTCAAACTGAAAGGACGTTCAGCTGTTGATGTGCACAGAAGTTAAAGGAAAGTCCAATGCTGCACAACACATATTATAGAAACAGGGAATGTGAGAAGCATGAATCAGGGGAAATAATAATAACAACAACAATAACAACAACAACAACAAGTGGAACATATACTGCGTCCAATTCTGGGCACCCCAATTCAAGAAGGATATGGATAAGCTGGAGCAGGTCCAGAGGAGGGCAACCAAAATGGTGAGGGGCCTGGAAGCCATGCCCTATGAGGACAGACTTAGAGAGCTGGGTATGTTTAGTCTGCAGAAGAGAAGGTTGAGAGGGGACATGATAGCCATGTTTAAATATTTGAAGGGATGTCATGTCGAGGAGGGAGTGGGCTTGTTTTCTCCTGCTCTTGAGACCAGGACAAGGAGCAATGGATGCAAGCTGCAGGGGGGAGATTCCGCCTGAACCTCAGGAGGAATTTCCTGACAGTCAGGGCTGTCCGACAGTGGAATGTGCTGCCACAGAGTGTGGTGGAGTCTCCTTCTTTGGAGGTTTTTAAGCGGAGGCTGGATGGCCACTTGTCGGGAGTGCTTTGAGGGTTTTCCTGCATGGCAGGGGGTTGGACTGGATGGCTCGTGTGATCTCTTCCAACTCTACATTTTCTATGATTCTATGATTCTATAAGAATGTTGCAATACTTGAGGTGAGTGAGGAATGGGATATTTCGAGTCAGATAATTACACAGTGTTTTACTGAGGAAATGAAAATGTAAGAAGAAATAGAGTGGCATTAATAGTGAGGAGAAATGTAGCAAAAGCTATCAAAGGATATAATGCAAAGTCTGACCAAATCATGTCAATAAGAGTCAAGGAAAAAGCCATCAATATAACCTTAATCCCAGTTTATGCTCCAATTACAAAGGCAAAAGACGAAGAAATGGAAAGATTCTGTACTAGAGTCCAGAAAGAAATGGATCACATGCCAAAACAGAATTTCTTGTTAATCATAACCGATTGGAATGCAAAAGCAGGAAACAGAGCAGAATCAAAAATGGCAGGAAAAATTGGCTTAGGAGCAAGAAATGAAGCAAGAGATCGACTGAATGACTTTACAAGGCCACAGTGTGTTCATCACAAAAACATTCTTCAAGCACACCAAGTAGTGACTGTGTACATGGACATCACCTGATGGTCAGTATAGATATCAAATAGACTACATAATTGGAAGCAAGAGATGGAGAAACTCCATTTGCTCTGCAACAAGACTAGGAGTAGATTGTAGCATAGACCATGAACTACTAATAGCAAAAGTTAGAGTGAAGCTAAAGAAGAACACTACACTAATCATCATGCTGAAATGCAACCTGAAGGATACCCTAATAGAATTTAAAGATAATGTGAAAAATAGATTTGCACTATTAAACCTAATTGACTGGGAGCCAGAACTCTTGACTCAAGCCAGGGGTATTCTCAGGGGGAAGCAAAAAGACACTGTTTGTAGCCATAAAAAAAGAGAAGCCCCCAGTGGATGACAGATGAAACTATTCAAGCAGCTAAGGACAGATGGGAAGCAAAAATAGGTGACAGAAATAGGGTCAGAATCCTGAATGAAACTGTTGAATGACTTGTGCACAGGAACCAGGTAAACAATTGTGAGATTCCATGCAAAGAAACAAAAGGTGACAACAAAAAAGGAAGAATAAAAGGCCTTCTCCACCACATCTGAGAAATGAAAGGGAAATTTAAACCAGGGTGATTTCTGCATTAGACTGTTATAGTGCTATTATGTTGAAGGTGGAATAATAGCACTATAACAGTCTAGTGCAGAAATGGGCTAAGTGTGGGTATACTCTATGACCAGCAGAGGAACTCATTAGGTGACCAAGAAGAAATAGAAAGACACTGGAAACAATACACGGAAGACCCATATAAAAGAGATGAAAGAATAACAGATTAATGCAAGGAAGAATCATATGAAGACGAGCCTATTCTGTGATTCTATGATACTGTGTTCTGCAACTGGTTTGGGGTTGCAAGATACCCTTTTACCAATGTAAGATTGCTTGCTCAGAAGACAAACTTTCCTTTAAAGATCTCCTCTTTTCCACACTCTTCACTTGTCTTTGCTTGGTGTGTGTGCACATATGTGTATGGGCTTCTCATCTCCCACATGATGGGGAGGCAAATTCTCTGCAGAGTCAGAGATGGGGAAAAGTGCAAGTTAAGCCCTTCCATAGCTTCCCACTAAGTTACTAAGTCACTAATGGGTGGCGGAGTCTCCATCTTTGGAGGTCTGTAGGCAGAAGTTTATGAGCATCTTTTTGGAGATCTGGGTTGTGTTTTCCGGAGGGGGTTAGATGGCCTTTGTGGTCTCTTCCAACTCTACGAGTCTATAATTCTGTGATGTCATCTTCTGAAATCTCCTGGAAGGCTATTGCAGTCCTCTAGTCTTCCACAGTTGTCCACTCTGACAAATAAACAAATAAATCCTATTCTAACTTAAAGAATCTAATTAATGGAACAGTCCTGCAGACATTTGACTAATCATGGACAAGAGGGAAATAGGAATACATGTTCTGCATCAAGTGTGCAAGGGTCCCATCATTCCCCACCTCCTTCCTCATGCTGAATGAGTGACATAATTTTAATTGTCTTAAAGTGCACTTGTAATTTCATTCTGTTTTAATTAATTGTTGATCTTGTTTTGTGCTTAAATCGTGTGTGCGTGAGCCTTTATGACAGACACAAGATATACCATAAATCTAATGAATTAATCAATAAAATAAGAGCCAGTGCAGCATGGCTCCTTCCCACTTCTCTGAATCCTGAGAGCTCCCAGATCATGTGGTGGATCATGCTGCATCTCCTCCTCAACCCATTCTGGAAACTGGGGCAATGCTGGTGTGAGAGGAAGCCACAGACCAGGCCGGTTTGGGTGGTAGGCAACTGATTAGTGTCAGAAGGAGCTGTGCTGCTAGTGCAATGGTTCCCGTGCTGAAATATAGGACATAATACTAGAGTATTACAAGTAATGATTTCTACGCTAGACTGTTATAGTACTATTATTCCACTTTCAACATCCTATGGAATCCTTGGGTTTGCAGTTTAAGGAGAGGCCTTGAGGATTCCATAGGATGTTGAAAGTGGAATAATAGCACTATAACAGTCTAGTGCAGAAATGGCCAAACAGGGATTCCTTGCTCGGCCATAGAAATCCACTGTCTTGGACTCAGAAGAAGGCAACGGCAAATCTCCTCTGAATAAATCTTGTGAAGATAGCCCTGTGCTAGGATCACCTTAGGCTCTCCATAAGTTAGAAATGACTCAAAGGCACTCAACAAGAAATAGAAGTAATGACATCACCTGCAGCACATTACTTTTGGGGTAACAACTACATATCAGCATTATTTCAAACACAACATAGCTGCTGCTAATGTTATCTTTTAGTACAATGACTCACTTGCTACCCCTTGAACATTACTCTTGGGGGAAGCATTTTTGTACTGTTGATCTGTATATGGTGACCAGACCTCCAGGCTCTGGCTAAACAAAAGTCTCTGCAAATCATTATGCTTCACTTGGTCTCCAACCAGGTAGATTAACCTTCCACAGGGTATGTAGACATAAAGAGGAGAATATTTGTGATGTGTGTGTGTGCATCTGAAAGGTGACTTTAAAGCAGGGGTGGGCAAAGTATAGAGGTGGCAAAAGGCATTTCTACAATGTTTGGAGCCTGCTTGGAGCTCTCAGAGAGCAAAACAATTACAAGGGCCTCATTGCTGGTCTCAGGTTTGGTTGTGAAATCTCACTAAATGCTGACCTGTCAGTCCTAAGCCAGCCAGCCATGCGTGGGCATCCACACATTATTAATGTGGCATTCTTTGAACAGTAAGTAACAGTAGTGAGCTACTTATTAAGCAGAGACTAGCAAGCAACAAATTAAAGTTGGACCTCCACATTTGTGGGTTTTAATTTCAGAGATTTGATTATTTGCAAGCTTTTCAAACCTTGCCCCCCTACACCTTAGATGCTTCTTTTCTGGAGGAATCTTCTGTCTTGGGCCATGCACCCTTTAAAAACCTGGCTGTGGTCCTCCTCCTCCTCCTCCTCCTCCTCCTCCCTGTCATCGTTGTCATCCTCCTCCTCCTCCACAAGCCACTGCCCGGCCAGCTAAGGACAGATTGCAGCCTAGTTTCTCAGTATCACAAACCATCTCCTGATGCCCCCCTACACACACAAGGGAGGTGACGGGTGAGAAAATAGGAAATATAGGGCCACCATGCTAACCCACTCCCTTTCCCTGAGCTGGTTTGGTCCCTGGCTGTGTGTTCTCCCCATCATGCCTTGGCCCCCTTTCCACAGACAGACAGACATAATGATATTTGCAGTTTTTCCACTTTTGCGGGGGTTCTGCGCTTCTAACTCTAGTGAATGTGGAGGGCCAACTGGATTTTTTAAAACTTTCCAAGCTTTGACAAATTCCTAGACTCAGCAGAAGCTCAAAGGCTCTCTGCTCTTTTAACTATGTGCCTCTTGCATCTGGCTTGGGTAAGTGGATCTTAGGATTCTGGTAGAAAATGAAGTGGATCCAACAAGGCCCATCCTTACAATAAAGCATGATGAACTGCACTCTAGATGAGTGTGAATTTACTGATCTAGCCTGGAACCATGGAAAACTACTGGTCTAAACTTCAGATGAAATATGTCAGAACCCCCCGCTTTCTCAGAATGGGCCTTCTCTGTAGAAAAAGATAGCCTTTCTCTCTGCCTTCTCCTCCCTCCCTGACCTGCCCAATCATGGGGGAAGTATCTTTGAGATGGGATATTTCTCTCAATTTCTTGACCAATCAAATTTGGAGCCTGGAGTTTAGGGTCAAGTACACATTTGGGATGTTAATTCTGCATTTGGCTCTTCCCAGTATGCTCTTTATTTATCAAATCACTTTAAGGAGAGAGGAAATTACTGTTGAGATAGATGTTCATTAAGACTGTCACTTAATAGGGCACATTTCTGTCAGGAAAGAAGTGTATTATGATTGAAGGGATAATAGATGTGAGCCAGCTCATGGATCACTGCTCTCTCCAGCAAAGTAATTCATCAGCCCACTGTCATGGAAATTGCAGGGTCAAAATTTTAATGAATAGGTGGGATTCAACAAGGAGATTCCCAGAGGGAGTAGGGTGGTAATTCTGTCCATGACCCTTAGGGCAGGGCTGAGAATCCAGATGATGTTGAACACCAACTCCCAGCATTCCTCACCACTGGCTACGCTTGCTGGGAGCTGAAGTCCGGCAACTTCCAGCAAGCTGCATGATTCTCACCATGCACTTAAGAGGAATGGAACGATATGGAGAATTGAATTTTTTTTAAAAAAAGTGTTCTGAGAATTTGTCTGTCCCAAGACATTTTCCTTGCCTTCAGTGAAAGAAATGCACTTCTCCCACTTCATGTAGAAAAAGCAACTGAACTGGTGGCTGAATCTTGGGAAGATGTCCACCATGGCTCACTTAAGGTAGCGGCCTAGCTATGGCAACATGGCAGGCTGTTTATAGACCATAGCATTCTTCTTCCAACAGCCTTCCGCTGCCACCCTCCCTAAGAAGCCACCCTCCCTAAGCCTTGTATCTAACATTGGTCCAAAGCACGTGGTAATTCATTCGCCATTTTTGAGTATGTGATATTGTTAGCATGTAGGCAACAGGCTTGAAGGTTCTTTGGGCTCAAATGGAGAGTGGGACTGAATGCTGTGTTATAGAACCTGGTAAAAGCCACTTCTCTGAATTTTAGAAATATGATTTGGGTTACTCCAACACATAATGAGGGGTACATCTCCCCGCCCCAGGTTCCTTACACAATTTTGAGTAAGCTGAGTATTATAGAAATGGGACTCCATGAATAACAGTGCCCGGCAGACTCAAGCGTGTAGCATCTCACATTGGCCGCTCGTCCTGAGATTTGAGGATATGATTTAGGGTGGGATCATGTAGTCCCTTATTCATCTCTTCCAATTCAAGCCCATTCTCAGGCATGTAAACCCACTGGGTGACCTTGGACAAATCACAGCCTAAGAGGAAGGCAATGGCTCACCTCCTGGCCAAGAACTGTCATAACTATGAAAGGGTTGTGGTAACAAAAACAAGTTTGTTTGTTTTTTCCATTTTGGAACTGCCTGCTTGATGCATCCAAACAAAATGTCACGGTGGAGATAATGCTGGGACAATCCATGAAAGACACTGTAGTAACTGGGAAGGTGAAAACCCTCTGGTGTTTTGTAGATCTTGAATTCCCCCACCCAGCTCTTAGTGCTGCCTTAAGCAAATCTCTCTCTCTTTGCTTCACAAAAAGGCCTGCCCTGGACAAGATTTAAATCAACTGTGAGTACACGGAAACCCATGTGGTTGCTGCCATTCTAACATGCATTTCCATCTCGTAGGGTCCATCCCTTGCTAAAAATAATATTTAGTATTATTTATCATACATGGTGAGGATTTTTTCCTGACTCATAATCTAAAAGACAGAATAAATTATTTTCTGTCTCCTCTCTGATGGGTGTGTTTGACTGAGATCCGTTCTCACATAACATTTACAGGGTCAACATACAAGAATGCTAAGTTGCATACTTAGAACTGGACATGCATGTATTTAACCTTACAGTTCTATTGAAACTTCTAGTGCTTGTGGCACTGCTTTTATTTACTGTAGATTCATACTACCTTTGCTCGGATCAGCCTCAGAGAGAGTACAGCATACTGCCAAGAGTGTGTGACTGCTGCATGATTATTCAGTAAACTTTAGGGCTGGGTAGGGATTTGTGAGAGCCAGCACTGGAATATGACCCTAGAGACCAGGGTTCAATTCCCTGCTCAGCCATGGAAACCCACACACTCACAGCCTCAGAACATCCTGTGACAGGTTTGTTTTAGGATTGGTGTAAGTCAGAAATGACTTGAAAGCATACAAGAAAAAGGAATTTGCATGTGGGTGCTGCTAGTCGTAGTGTAAAGCTTAATGGCTCTGATTTCTCTTTTTTTAAAGTAACATTGCTCATGAGACCTTTTTGACAGTTGCACATTCTGAGCAGCTCATGTGGAAGATCAGGATTTACTTTTGCAAATGAGAACACAGCTTTAGCTGTCTTTTTGCCCTTCCACACTAAAATCCTCTCTACTTCAGTGTCCCAATATATACCCCTCCTTCTATTCCATTGTAGGCCCTAATAGATTAATCCCCAACTCTATCACACATGCATCATGTGTCAGTATTTCTCTTGATTTTTTTTCTACACATAAAAGACATAGACTGTCTATCCTCACAAGACAATACTGAAACTCCAGACTGAAAGTCTGGAAGTCTTGTCAGGCCTGGTCTGATAACCTCCTCGCTAACACCCAAGTGAAATGAGGAAAGGAAAGGATCTAAAGTTTCAGTTTTAGGAGGAATAAACTGAAGCTATTCAAGCAGGAGAAACCAGCATTCACATTTTGTTAATACTGATGAGAGACCAAAAATTACTTGATTTGAAGTAAACAAACAAAAACAAAACAAAAACAAGAAACAGCAGTCAAAGAAAAGGCACGACTATAAAGTAGCACTGACTATGTTTTACAGCTTGATTACACATCCAAGACAATTGCCCACAATTCACATACAGAAAAGGGAAAATATTTAAAAGCCATGAAGTTTCAATGGCAGTAGAGTCCAGCTCTAGATTGTTCCAGGGGCAACTCCCAGCTGGACGGAAAAAACAGGTGCTTCCTGCAAGCTCAGCTTTGCTAACAATGCTGGCACATATAGAAAGGGAGGATTTCTGAGTAACTTAGAGATCCATTTCAAAGAAATCATTTTTATATAAAATATATGCTATAATAGCTTGCAACTGAGTGCGCTGCACACACTGACGTGGAATCCCTCTCTTGTGCAGTATGTATCTTCAGCATCCCAAACTCAGGAGAGCAGCTCACAAAGGGTCCTGTCTCTTGTTCCTAGTTTTAAAGGATCTGGTCTGGAATGTATGAGGTTCTTCAAGAAACCACAAACAGAAACACCCCAGGAGAAGTCTCTTGGCCTCTGAGAAATATGTAGAGGGTCTTCACTTCTGAGAAGATGCTCTGTAATATTCACATCGCAGGGAGTAGGTTTTTGGAAACTCCTTTGGTGAAAAAACTTCTGATGCAGGTCTTGGGTTAAAGAGACAACACAGTTGAGAACACAGCAGCACCTGTCACAGAAATGATGAAAACATAGCGCTGTGAGCCATGGGAAGACCACAGTCAGAAAAAAAGCCCAGCTCAGACAGAGGAGACAAATGACTTGCAGATATGACCCACCTCCTAGGATTATACAGTACAATCTGGAGAGAGGAAGACCAAAGCCCCAGAGCCAGCCAGGTTTACAGGAACAAAGGCTTGAGGGTTGCATATACACATCCAGTGCCAATACTGCTGTGCTCTGAATGCCCTTGTGGCAATAAAGTCACTCTCCACGAGGGATGTTGAGAATTAAAATCTCAACCAAATTGTGCTTATGGCTTACTGCAGTATGCAAAAAAGCAAGAGACAGGTGTTCAGGGCTTGACAGATATCCCACTTTGTATTTTTTGAATGCATACACATTTGTAGACACCACAACAGATACAATAACAACATGCATTGCCAGTCTAACTCACAACATACACGCCCACATATATACAGAAAGGTGATATGCATAGTGCATTTTTACACACGTGTATGTCAGCCATTTGCGTACATGTGGTTAAAAATTTATAAGGCCACACAATGTTAAGACTCAGTAGGGGAGAAAAAAGGGGTCCTTACTCTTGGGACTACTCTGGCCATCTGGTTCAGGCACCTTCCAGTCCATCTTCCTCCCTTTCTCATAAAGGCCCTTCAGCACTTTACGGAATTCCTCAGGCTCCAACCCACCACTGCTCAGTTCCATGTACTTCCTGTACAGCTGGAGTGCTGTGCGGGCATCTTCAATGCTATCATGAGTCTCCCCTTGGATCTTCAGATCTTTGGAAAAAGAGAAAAAGATTTAGCATATGGACAATGCTGCCTTGCCTACTTCCCTTGCTTCAGGAAAGAAAACTACCTCTAGGCTGGTACAATGGGTTTGTTGCTTAGGACAAGGAATTCCTCCTCTTCGTAGAATGTCAAATGCTGGAGATAAACTGAGGCTTCAGACCCTGGTTATTAACCTATCCTTCAGATCCTCCCTATATACAGCTTCCCCAGGGTTCTTCAGTGCAGGGTTCTCTACACACCCAAATGCTCAACTACAGCACTGGATTTGGAGCATCATTGGGAAACAAGGACAATCCGACTCTGTAGATATAAAATGGAACTCTTTCGGGGAAAGCCTTGGCAGCAACATCTTTCTCTTGAGACAGAGGTGTCAAGAGAACTGGGAAACTGGCTCAGATTAATTCTGACAACAGAATGTCTATACTGACCCAAAAAATACCAGGCTAGGAAACGTAGTGAGATCATCCTCTTCCTGGGCATGTGGAACAAATATACGGTGTCAATGACCTGGTCTCTGGGAACCTGTTGAGAAAAACATGGCCCAAGTCTTGAGTTCTGTCACCTCATGAGTACACAGTGTTGAGGACTCTACAGGCCCTCAACTAAACAGTTCATTCTTGGCTTACAGAAATTCAACAAAAGTAGTACAATTCCTGCTGTTATTACCCTTAGGAAAACAGACACAAAAACAAATGCTGTGGCTGCTTTATTATCATCAACAGTCTACCTGAGTAGTTCTCAAGCATTCTCCAAGGAAGCCTTTGCATATGGTCTTGTCTGTCAAGAAACCCTGAGCCACTGACCATGCAACCTCAGTGTACTGTGTGTTGGGGAGGGACAGAACTGGAGCATGTTCTAGTGGCCTGTACTGCCCAGTTCAAGACAGGGCACTAGTCAGGCCTTCTGATTCCCCAAGATGCTTGCTGGAAAGGAAGAGAAGCAGTGGTGGTGGGCAAGCTGCCTTTTCGGGAAAGATTATTCACCCGGAGAAGTCTTAACCAGCTTCGATGATCAGGAAGACTTGCATGAAATGTGCTGAGAAGGTTGGTTATATGTACAAATTTGTCTTATGTTTGTTCCTGTTCCCTTCATGTCTCCATACTTCCAAATTATGAGCCTCTGATTAGATGCGGAGAACATTAAACCCTCCAAATGTTTCAGATTGCAACAATCCTGATCACGGACTGTGCTGGTTGGCGTTGGAAGTCCAGTATTATCTGGAGGACCACAGGTTCTTCACTTTGCCTTTGAGGTCCATGGATTTTATCTTGCAAAAAATATGAAATAAACATGTAGAAAGAGCCAGTGTGGTATAGTGCTGGATGACTCTGGATACCGGGGTTCCAAACTCCCTGCTCAGCCATGGAAACCCAGTGGATAGTCTTACGCAAGTCACACTCTCTTAGATCCAGAGGAAGGCAGGGAGAAACCCTCTCTGAACAAATCTTGCCAAGAAAACCCCATGATAGGTTCACCTTAGGGTCGCCATTAAGTCAGAAACAACTTGAAAGCATGCAACAAAACATTTAGAAATTTATTAAGTAGTATTTTATAGTTTAAGAATTGTTGTAAATCACCTTGTAGAAGATTAATAAATAGCCAATCCACAAATAATAAATACCACACTTCTTAAGAATTCAGGCCAGGAGAATGAATCATAGAAGATAATATAAATAAAAATAAACATACTGGCAACTTGTACAGAGTGTTTCCCACATTCTATGATAATTTTTTTATGTAGGATGCCCTACCATTTTACTCCTTATATCCAAGAACATAAATGTATGCAAACTTAGCCACAGGAATGGTTGAATAATGGCATTCTTCAAGCTTGTTGGACTACAGCTCCCTTCAGCACTAGCATAACAAATGGTAACAGATGATGGGACTTGAAGTCTTTATTCTGGTTAACTGCAGTCAAGTTGAATCCAACTTATGGGACCCCCTGAGTGAGAGATTTCCAAGTCATCCTATCATCATCAGCCCTGTTCAGGTCTTGCAGACTCAGGTCTATCCATCTGTAATAAGATCTGTTTTTTTTCCTACTGCCTTCTACCTTGCCAAGCATTATTGTCTTTTCTAGTGAGTCATGTCTTCTCCTGATATGTCCAAAATACAACAGTCTCAGTTTAGTCATCCTGGCTTCTAGGGAGACTTCAGGCTTGATTTGCTCCAGGACCCATTTATTTGTCTTTTCAGCAGTCCGTGGCATCCGCAGAACTCTTCTCCAGCATCACTTTTCAAATGAGTTGATGTTCTTCCTATCAGTTTTCTTTACTGTCCAGTCTTCACAACCACAGATATATATTAGAATCCTTACAATCCTAACTTTAGTATTCAATGATATATCTTTATACTTCAGGATCTTGTCTAGTTCCTTCATGGCTGCCCTTTCAAGTCCTAGTTTTCTTCTGATTTCTTGACTGCAGCCTCTCTTCTGATTAATGACTGAGCCAAGGTATGGAAAATCCTGAACCATTTCAATAGTTCTTCATTGTGTACTTTAAAGTAATGTAAATCATCTGTGTCATTATTTTTGTTTTCTTAATGTTTAACTGTAAACCTGCCTTTACACTTCCTTCCTTGACTTCAACAATTGTTCCATGTCTTTGCCATTTTCTAGTGGTGGTTGTGTCTTAAATTGTTGATATCCTTCCTCCAATTTTCATGCCTCCTTCCCTGAGTCTAATCCTGCTTTACATATATGTTCAGCATACAAGTTAAGTGGAGAGGATGATAAAATGTGGCTTTGCTCGACACCCTTGCCCAAATGGAAACCATTCTGCTTTTCTGTACTCAGTCCTGACAGTAGCCTCTTCTCCTAAGTACAGGTTTTGCCTCAGGAAAATCAAAAGTTATGGCACAGAAATTTCTTTAAGAGCAATCCATAGTTTTTCATGATCTACACAATCAAAGGCTTTCCTATAATATGTAAAGCATGGGCTGATTTTCTTTTGAACTTCTTTGGTGTGCTCCATTATCCAATGCATGCTTGCTAATGTCTCTTCTTTTCCTGAATTTTTACTGAGGGGTTTTCCCTGAAGTCTTATTGATATTATTCTGTCAGACTTTGCATTATATCCTTTGACTGTTTTTGCTACATGTCTCCTCACTATTAACGCCATCCCATTTCTTCTTAGATTTTCATTTCCTCGGTAAGCACTGGGTAATTATATGACTCAAAATGTCCCATTCGTGTCCATTTTAGCTTGTTCGTCTCAAGCATTGAAATGCTTGTATGTTCCATTTCTTATTTTACTATGTCTAGCTTACCCAAGCCATACTTTTCATATTCCATGTCCCTGTAAGATGTTGTCATGTAGCTTCAGACCTTCCTTTCACCTCTGAGCACTTCAACAGCTTAACGTGCTTTTGACTTGAGTCCAGTTGCATCATTAGCCACGGTGCTACTCGTAGCTGTCCTCTGCTGTACCCCCGTAGCTTGCAGAGTGCCACCCAAACTGTGAGTTCCATCTTCTGGCACTATCTTTTGTTTCGTTTTAATTGTCTGCACCAGTTTCACACCACCTGAAAGGTCACAGGTTGCCAAGCCCAGTCCTAGATTCTTCCTCCAAGTCATCCTCTCCTGTTTGATCATTCACCATGCCCATTCACAATTAACTGCACTCCTCTGTGTTGTCACTTCTTTACACACAGAGAGACATACAAGAAAATCTCCCCCTTTTAATTTACTCAGTATAAGCAGCTGTGTGGAGAAAATTGATGTCAGGATTAAAAAGGAAGCAGTCACCATGATGTTGATGACCCGGAAATCTTTCTGCAATCCATGGCCTACAAACTTGACCCCGACGTCAATAAGAAAGCGTAACTTCAGGTAGGTGGATTTGAGGGTGGTGAGGTGTTTGGAGGAAATTTTGGCATCCAGATCGCCTGGCTTTATTCCTGAGTACTGAGTGAGGTAATCCACCACCTACAAGAGTAAAGAAAGCACGGTTACTGTGGTGATTGTAGTTACTATGGAGAAGGAAAGAAATACTTCACTTTGAGAGGAGGCTTCTTCTGTTCACAGGGAAGAGGATACCCTGACATGTTGAATCCTGCACCCACTTCAGTAGGCAGGAGCCCTGGGAGCTCCTTCATTTCTCCTTGGGTAGAGTCCTTTCCCATTCAGAAATCTATATTAGTTAACAGAGGAAAAGATTAGCAATATTAGGAAGCAACTTAATTTTTTTAAAAAGCCCAAACCAACTGTAAAACTACAGCATATCGCAATATACTATGCATGGCCTGCAGAGGTAAGGACTCTTCTGTAGATAAAATATGGAGAAGACAAGAGAAGGAAGGACAAAAACACACTTCTACAATTTAAATGCTAACTGAGAAACATATCCACTCTTTCAGCATGGGAAAGCAGAAGAGCAGGACACAGAGGAGAGCCTGCAGCCTGCCCACTCTAGAGAATCCAGGAGCCAGAAAGCTCTGTGTAGTTTTCTGCCAGCTCTGGGCTGCAGCACTCTTCAAGTTTTTGCAACAACTCCCTCGTTCTTGATTAACTAAAGGGATGGGGAAAAGCAGCTATAAGGAAATTCTACATAGAAAGGAAGGAATTTGATGGAGCGTTATGGAGCAGCTTGCTTATTCTACAATGGAAGAACACTAACTGGAGAGGACTCTTCCCATGGAAAAAGAGAGAAGTCTCTAGAAATCCTAGGTGGATGAGAAGATTCAGCCACCCCAGGACACCCTCTTTCCCCAGGGCCTGAAAAAAGGGAATATATGTTAATTCACTCTGAGCCTTTAGAAACTGAAGGAAGAGAAATCCAAATTGACCAAGAGCTGTTAAGCTGGTTCCAAGTTGGTTCTCCCAATTTATTTTTCTTCTAGAGTACTTTTCTCCAACTAATATTGTTACACTCCACTTTTTCCAGCCAACCAGTCTAAAGAACATAAAGAACAGGTCTTTCTATTGGCCATCCCTAGCCAACCAAGGCTGTAGGGCACAGGCAAGGAATGTGTTGTTTTCCAGATGTTGTTGGACTACAAATGCTATCATTCTTGACTACAGGCCATGCTGGTTGGACTACAGGTTCCATGCTCCTGCTGCACAGAGATACTGGGCTAACTTTTAAAGCAGAATATTGCCAGGTGGCAAGAAAAGCCATGTCCTATTTCACAAAACATCTGAAATGAACAGCGCTTGGAAAACCAACCTGTCCTAAGCTTCCTCAGAGTCTGGGGCATCAGCATAACCTCTACCATGCTTTCACTTGAGATAATTTCATACCTGTTCTTGTGTGGAAATGTAATCATCGATGAAGGGAACACCTTCATTGGGACCCTGCCCCCTGACACAGGTGATTCTTGCCACTGACATCTGACTGGGCTTGATGGTAGACTTGGTTCCATCACTGCGAAGTTCGGCCTCCTCCTATTGCAGATTTTTAAAAGGGTGAATAGATGTGTTCTGTGGTGAAACAAGGCACTTCTCAAAGACTTATGCACCAAATGCCCAAGTTCAGGAATCTTCCCACCCTCCTCAACCCCAATTCTCCTCTCTTTCTCTGTGCAATGCGTACCTCATTAAGAGTGACAAACTCAGCATCCAGACCCACCAGGTCTCCTGCCTGTGGCATCTCATTCAGCATGAGTGGGATAAAAGTGGCATGACATTTGCGCTGTTTGCGGGCAAGGGAGGCTTCAGCAAGCAGCACACTGGCTTCAATAGGGTTCTTGACTTAAAAGAGAGACAAGAAATGTGATCAGCTGATTCACTCAATGCTGCCATGTCTACTGAGATTACAGTCTTAAAGAGAAAGCAGAGGAATCCCACCTGGGCTGGGGGATGCCCCAGAGGAGATGGCCACATGGGAAGGAACCTCATTTGATCTACCAATTATACTTGATTTCCAAAAGTTCTAAGCAGTGTGGAAAAGGTTGGTCACTCAGAATTATGTGAGGAAGAAAGGAGCTAGGATTTTTCACAGAGGACCTGCTGATATCATAGGACTGAATCGCCTAGAGATCTGCAGTACTCAGCATCAGCACATAAAAGAAGGACTTTGCTATTAAGACCACATCTACAGCAAGGGCATCTAAACACTGAAGCCGGTACCACCAATTCACATGGCACAAAAAGCATGTCCAAATGGGTTTGATGGCATGTAATGCAGGGTTAGGAGTGCAACAACACCAGTTCATATTTTAGCTTATTCAGGATACACTAAACTGTGGCAGAACCATTGCAAATGTTTTTAAGAATCTGTTAGCAGCAATGCAGTCAAACCTTGCAGGTACGGAACAGCCAGGGCTTGCGGGGAGGGGTTCTGCACGCTACGTGAACTCAACACACCTTCCATTGACTTCCGTTTCACAGTGCTGCTCAAAAGTTGTGCAAGAGCACCTGGACTTGCATTGGCAAAGAGTTTCACCTGAAAACAGTGGTTTTGGTCCCCCTGTTTGTCACTCTATACTGACAGGACCTTTCCATTGTATCATGATGATTAGTTTGTTTCACTTCCTCTTGATTGCAGCATACTTCCTCACAAAATGTACTCACTTTCTCCCCTCAATCTTTATGGCATATGACTACCTCACAGCAACTTTCTTTATCCTCACACCCCTTTTATGAAGGAGGGTGGGGCTATTCCCCTTGGAACTGACATACTGTTATACAGTGGGCGTCACTGGAATTTCCTCCTTAGGCACTAGTTTTCAACACTGGCAAAGCAGACAAGTGAAAGGTAACAGAGAAGGTCAAAAAGTGGGAGCATAGAGGGCATTTGGAAGAGAGATGGGACTGGATCTGATCAGCTCAGATTCACAGCCTATTACAAGCTCAATACACAGCCTGTTACAAGCAACAAGAAACCATTTCCCCCACTTGGCAACTGAAGGTTTGAACATGGGTAGAGGGGATTGGTTCACAGGCTGCACGGACCCCCCCCCATCTGTTTTGGAAGCTCTAGCTGCTGCATTTACTAATGCATTGCTGAATTTTGGGGGAAAGTCAGGGGGAAGAGATGCATATTTAGCTTAATACAAGGCACCTGAGGACTGCATGCAATGCTTTCATGCCCAGTCAATGTTCTTGGAATTGTGATCCAGCTTAGAAACAATCTGTTTACTCACACGGCCTTGTTTTAAAGCAGAAAGGCAATCTTTTTCTGTGATGCAGCAGCAAATAGGGTGGTGGCAATCAGTGGGTCAATGCCGCCCCCCATTCACCAGAAATAGCCCAGCCCTGGCTTAACATGAAGGCAGATAGTTCATTGTCTGAGGAACGTGCTAAATATGCAAACAATAGATCCCTAAGAGGAAGGAAGAATGTAAGAAATTGACTAACTACATGGGAAGTGAAATACCAGTTATTTCTTGGGCTAAGCCAATCAATTTAATCTCACACTGGGATGCCCAGCTTTCTGCTTTCACCCACACACTTACACAGCATGGTGGAATTCTATTTTAGGAACTCTGGTGTTAACCACCCTTGTAGCTGCACATATGGGGGGGGAAGGAATTAAGAGTTACTTGCTTTTATTTGGGAGATCTTTCTACATACACACACCCATGTGCTAGGTGACTTTTTATGTTGATTTCCAGACATAACATTTCTAGACTTCTCAAGTTGTAGGAACAGAAGAAAGTGAGGTCCCTGAAAGTCAGTGGCAGAGCATATCAGAACTTGGTCTTGAGAACCAATACCTGCTCTAGCTCTATCCATGTAATCAAAGGCACATATGCACAGAGATTCACTCACTGGTTAAATTGTACTTGGAGTGAAGGTTCCTCCGCACATAATAAAGGATAGCAGGCACCTTCCAGCTCATGTCAAATTGTACAGCTTCACACTGCAAATTCAAAAGAAAACACCAAATAAGAAGTAAGCAAAAATGGAGCACCATGAATATTTGAGCTATGTGTGCACATCTCAGATTGTTTTAGTTCAGAATGAGCAAAGTGGGAGCAGAGTAGAATTCAAAAATAATGTACTGCAAGAAACTCATGGCAGGACTTGAGTAACAGCTTGGCATAGAGCACTTCCAAATCTAATTATATTTCCTGGCATCTACTTTACCTGTTTTGTCATGATTTTATATCTCTCTTTATAATGAGATTAATGCTGACACCTATTAATGCTGGCACCTATTTCCTTCCTACTGTGACTGCATGCTTATTCATTATGCTTGCTTTATTTCCCCCATGACAAAAAAGAAGCCTTTATTTATTGGTTTGAATTTAATGTACATATTATTATTTCCTGTAGTAAGTAGTCTAGCACAGGATCTGATGTCTGATCTGAACTATGAGAAATACAGCTTTCTATGTTTTAAAAAGGAGGTTTTTTACATGTTAAAAAAAAATCAAGAGCACAGACTATGAAGTGTTCTGCTATCCTTACCTTGTCTACAGGTTCAATGAGAAAGTCGTTGAAGAGGTACCACTGTTGGTGTGTAACACCCTGGGCAAAGAGAAGGAGAAGAGAAATGTGTATCAGTGGCTGCAATTTTCATCCACAGGTAATAAGTCACAGTCACACAGTGAAGACCACCTATAGCCAAAGTGGCCTAACACAACAGAAGAAGGTCTCGCAACCAGCGGGGATTCCCCTGCAGTTTATACACCACTGATGAAAGGCCAGGAGATGGGAACAGTATCTTTTTTATTCTGTAATCAGCTCACCTCTTTTCTTTGGTGGTAAGTTTCCCCCACTTTGATGTGCCCCACTAGGCTGCCTCCAGTCCGGGAGTCCAGGATGTGCACAACTGTTGCCATGAGGTCATACACGTATGTTGACTCCTGATCGTCCAAGATACTCAGCTGCAAAAAGGAAGCTTATTTCATCAATAGGTTTGATTTCTGAGCAGCTTAAGCATGTACACACACCCATGTGCACTCACACACACATACAGAGGGGAAAGAGTGGGGATGGACAGATTAAACTGAGTACCAACTAACACCATCTTCCCCAAAAGGAGTGAAAAGCTGGACCACTCTTTGTACTCCCATAGCTAATCCCCACCCTTAATATTTAAAACTCCAGTGCTCTTGCTTCTGTGAAATACTGTCTTCTATGTACAAATGGAAATACAGACTAGGACTACTGCCATAGGGTTCTGTTCCAGCTCAGGACTTTTACCTGTTTTTCCTGACATATGGCCTATTTCAGAACACTCTTGTAGCATCTTTTTTTATAGAAAAGAGGAAGGAAAGGAGGAAAGATTTGCAATGCATCCACCCATATTATTCTAAGAATCCGCTGCAACCTGGCTGGATCTATTCAGACTCACAGTAGCCACATGAGAAAGGGAAAACTCTTTGTAGGGATGCCATGATTGGATGAGTATGACTTGGGTCTGCAGCGTGGACCTTCTTCCATCTTATCCCATCCATAAGAATCACTTCATCACATTTACAGCACCGTTATGACATCTGCCAACTTTCTCCCAAGACAAATCAATTATTTCACTCCTCCCTCACAGATTTTTTTTTTACATCTCATAAAGTGATGTGAAGTAAAACCTCACATTACAGGGATGCAAAGGAAACATAAACCTGCTAGAATTTTGGTACTTGTTGCTCCCAAGCATGCATTTATTTTATGTCTGTTTAGCCCAGTTTATGAGCCTTCCACTGAGCACCACTGACACTAACAGACCCACTACTAAACTTATTTTAGATCTTGTTTAGGCATAGTCGATACTCTGTGAAAGGGGGCAGATCCATAGTCATGGCTACTACGAAAGCATTTACAAATCAGTCACTGTTAAAACCCTTC